>WNLI01076654.1:0-10915 GCA_025802215.1 Wirenia argentea
GGGCGTGTCCAAGGGGGCGGTCCAAAAAATAGTTTTAAAATTTCTTTAATATTAATATTAAATCATAGAAAAATCTTCTTATCCGAAACCACTTGGCTTGTAGAGCTAAAATTTGACATTAGACATCTTTGGGACTACGGTACTCAAGTTTGTGCAAATCGGCAAAATCGGCTCAAGGGGCGTGTCCAAGGGGGTGGTCCAAAAAAATGACATAATAACATTAAATCATGCAAACATATTCTTCATATTTCATATCATTACTCATTAGCCCCATCAAAGTTCCTCCGCATATAAGCTGGTGGTGCACTGAAAAAAATTGCAGGTGAGCGACTTGAGGCCCCTTGGGCCTCTTGTTTAACAATGCCTGACAGCCATTACTGGTATCTCAGTTCATATATCAGTTCAATCATATCAGTGCCAATATCCAGATCAGCGCTGTTATTCAGCCCTAAACTTTCGACGTTCGCTTAATAGTGATATTCCAATATTGTTGAAATACAATAGATTGCATCCAAATGTTTAATGTCTACGGCCTATACTGTAGATATCCTATAAGAAATTGAAAGTGAATTGATAAAAAGATTCTGATATTGTATCAGATATTTAAATGTCACTATACGGGTCAGGTTTCAACAAATAGAGCGCCCGTTACCTGAGACTGTTCTATAATTGATTCCGCTTCACTTTTTGTATGTAATTGATCGTACGCTAATGCAGTGGTAGAAACATAAGTCGTCAAATGAGGGTGACAGCATTATCAAAATAATACCGGTAGCACACTCAGGGCGGGAATGGCTCAGTCGGTTAAAGCGTTGGACTGTCGTTCATTTGGTACCCAGGGTTGTGGGTTCGAATCTTGACCTCTGTGATCAGCGTATTGTCTGAAAATTGTTCTGTGATCTCTCGGTGCGCTGTGGGACCTGCGGGTGAGAGCAGATTTCCTTGTATTAGCCTCAGTTTACCAGGCCTGTAAAATCAGTACATAAACATGACTTATGTATATGTCTGGAAGTAAAGCCGTGCATATAATTATTATAATTATACTGTACTATGTTAAGAGCATGCTGTACGTTCGATGCTTTGCTCACGTCTCCCCTCGCACAACAATGATGTAAGACCAACATTTTGGCAGATCGCGCGGTCCTAAAATGTGGCATATAAATGTCACACTTTACTCACAGTGTCATTTTGCCTATCGAAGTGTCCCAAATTCACCTGGACCCTCTGCACGTCCAAAAAGCCTGTCGCCTGGTGTAAGAATGCGCAATACTGTGGGTGGGTATGTGCCCCTATGTGGAATGCTTTTAACGAACTAATGTCATCACCGTGTCGCTATGCTCGTTGCTACGCTCGTTGCCACCGGCAATGTCTTTCTCAGATGAATCACATTTTCTCACAATAATTGTGTGTCATTAGATCTTGGAATAGACACGTGAATCTGTTTCTATTGTATTCATAATGTGTATTGTATAACGTTGTGTTAATGTTTCACTTTAGGCATCTTATACGTGTAATTAGTTTGTCTAATATTGGACTCGGATATAAATATATTTAAAATTCTAGATGCCTTCTCGGATATCTGGATACATTCTCGCATGCGTTATAATCCGTATACCCAATTTTTTCACCTTCGGTGGACAGATTGGGCTGCATATTTCCGTTGCATCTTCCATAGGTGGTTGCCTTCCTATATTTCAGTGCATGTTATAGTGATGTTGCTTCCTTCTCAAATTATTGTCTTCTGTAAAATGATCTGTTTCATACTAATGTAGGATGGTTTATGGTTGTGTCGATTACAATACCCAGTCGGTTTAAAATCAACATCCAATGGGCTACCGGGTACTCGTGATAGGATAGCGTCCCTTTAAGTGAGATCAAACCGGAACGGAAGGTCTTATCCATGACAACACACCAAGCTACTCCCACAACTTGCATAACTTGGGCCTAGCACGATATCGCTAGTCACGTTTGAGAATGTAAATTTGCCGCCTGTTTGGCATTATCAAATCTACTCCGAGCTTACAAAATCTATATTTGATTGATAGAATTACTTACTTATAGCTGATCAATTTATTTCAATATTTCGCCGGTACCCGATTCTGACAGATGGCCATTTTATCTAGATGTTTGAAAACGGCAACTATGCGTCAGGCCAGTGTTTTATGTCGTACTGTTTAAAAACTGCCCAAGTGTGCAGGAGTGTGTGATTTTCGAATGAGCAGAATTTTTTTAATCATCTGAGGTGATATTGTACCGCAGCGTATTGTCACACATTCCTATTTCTACTTTACTCTAGATTTACCGCCTTAACTTCAACTCATTTTGGAAGTTTGTTTTCTAAACAGCCCGGAATAAAACACTGGTGTGAGGCAAAAGCCGCAAAACATGTGATATGGTTGGTTGCTTCCACCGACTTAAAATCCCAGTGACTCAGTTGACGTTTTATCGTCAAAATCTGGTCTTAGTTAGGCCTACAGACATACGTTTGTTAGACTGGTTAATGGATCTGCTTGCAATCATTGCATATGGATGTAAGCAGATAATTCCCAGTTCGAGTCAGACTGAAACTGGGGACAACTGAGGGCTCTAACAACTACCGTGGGGATGTCTTTGTACAGTGCTACTGACCTAGATTCAATCCGAGATGTCTTAGATTTTCTTAACCCCATTTAGTGGAGAATACACTAGTTCAATCGCAACTCTCTACCACACAACTATTGATACATATAATTATGTATCAACTAACACCCGACTGTTATAGCATTGCATTATTAATCTGTAAATCTTATCGCGGCGGATTACAGTAGAAAAGCAATAGCTGTCACTCGTCGCAGTCACTAATAGCCTAATGCCATCTCCAGTTACAGCACATTATGATTTCCTGGGTGGTAGCGAATCTAGCGATGCCAAAACAAAACTCTTCTCGAGTAATCTCATGTGGCGCGGTACTATAATTAAAGCGTGATATTGATCTCTCAGTACGACTGTTTGTAGATAATGCCGCGTCACTCTGTCGTCTGCTACATTCCATAAACGCGTCGTTAACGAGTTCCGGCCGCATTAACCGTCTTCGTAGGCTAATCCCATAATTAACTGAGAAGCCGCGGCACAATGCGATAGAGCCGATCGCAAACCTCGCCTGTAATAACTGAGATATATACGCCTTATACGGGTATACCCGCTGTGAGTCTATATTGATGTACTGAATGACGCTTCTGCAAATCTGCATCACGTGAACAAATGAGTTGACCTCCGGAGTTGTCCGACGGACAATGTCCGTGGGTGTGTCAGTATGTCCACTTTATCTGCCGTACTGTAATGTGGGTCACATAATGGTTATGGTCAAAATGGTGATCACCATTTGCATCATACCTATATTGTATCTACATCGTACCTACGTTCAGTACGTTGTACTTACATCATACCTACATTGTACCTACATCATGCATATATCATGCCTATATCATACCTACATCATACGTACCTACATTGCACCTACATTTTACGTACATCATGCCTACATCATACATACATCGTACCTGCATCGTACCTACATTGTTCCTACACCGTGCCTAAATCATGCTTACATCGTGCCTACATCATGCCTACATTGTGCCTACATCGTCTCAATGGCAGATAACAGCACATGACAATATCACATCACCCTGGAATGGATACCCATCGTGGGGATTAAGAACAATGAAAAGGGAGACTGGCAGACATGGAATGCTGGTGGAGCAATCCCGCCACTCACCCAATACTCACACCACCCTGCCACCCACATCACATCCACCACCCTAACCCGCAATCTACACAACCCCGCGATCCACCCGATTCCGATAACCCAACCCACTACCCACTTAACTTCGTCACTCACTCGACCATCCAACCAAGTGAACCAACACCACCACCCACCCAAGAGCCATCGTCACTCCACCTTCCACACAACCCCCACCACCCAAACCCCACAATCCAAACCCCACCATCCACCACCCAGCCCTGTCACCAACCCTGTGCCTTTAATTTTGCATAATGAGTAGGTCAACTCCATGGGTTGGAGTGCTAATTATAAACAGTCACTGGTTCACAGTTTGCATAGTTTGCATTACTAAAGACTACAAAAATATTATTGTTTCTTCATATTCTGAAGGAGTACATGTGCTCCAGTGCTCCAATGATAACGACGCCACTGCTTGCTTGCACCGTAGGCAGACAACTGAAATAGTCAACAAACATCGAAACAGTAGACTTAACAGGAGCGTCGTTTCCGTTCGTAGGAACTTCAAATCGATTGATTTGACATGAAAAACATTTGCACATGAAAAACACCAAGATCAACATACCAGGGTGTTCTTTTTTGGGCACACAGGACCGTGGTGGGGCAAAATTGCATATTGCATAATCTGAAGTCAACTTAGAGACATCGTACATGGCGTCCATTCTACAAACTAAAATACCCTTTAGACTACTCATGTGGACATATTATGATCTGTATATCACTTTACTATCTTGTTTATTTATAAACAAACACAGCTTTCCGACTACATATGGTAGAGGCTATAACGGCAGACAAAGAGCAACAATGTCACATCTCGCTGATTGACGTGATTAATTGATCAATGTTCCGACACTGGCCACTCTAGCAGAGCATGAACAATCGCGGCGTGACATTTAATGCCTAATTACGATCATGCATCGATCGCTCAGCGTCATATAGACACGTATAATAATGTCAGCGTATCCTAATTATAAGTATGATTTGTGAGTTAGACTGACGAGACTCTGACGAGACTGACTCGTCGCTCGTACTACTTTGTACGCCTGGGTATGTCTACGCGACTAACACCACCCAACATCTTCCATCATCTATCGCTATCTGCGACCGTAAATATCCCCATTGATTTCACATTATACAATAGCCGCTATGAATACATAGCTACTAGTGTTAAATGACTGACTGTATCGCTGGTTTGTTTTGTCGTTTGTATAGCTTATTAAAAAATCTATTGCCGATGCTGACACAGCTGTTGGGGAAATTGACGAGTAATTGAATATTCATACTTTTTATGGTCACAATTTGTGTCAATAACTCGACGCGCGCGAGTGTATTTACCGATATATTTACTGATATATTTGCTGATATATCCGTGCCTTTGTTTGTTGATGTATTACGTGATATCATCGCTTTTTTGACGAGTGTTTATATCGTCGGTTGTTAAAGGTTATGTCTGCTAAGAATATAATGATTACACTATAATTATTACAGTACAGCGATTATTGTGATATGTATGACAATGAATGAATATTGTGAATAATATAATAAATTGCTCGAGAATATCAGATAGTTGAGGAATGCATGTCGTGAATTAATGACTCCTCTGCGCCTCTCCCACCGCACCACCGTGGAGCCACTATGACTGCAGCAGCAGTATGATAGTGACAACTACAATAATTGACACGTGTTATGTAATCGCATTGTTACGAGGCCAGTGTAACTGTATGGCACTGCAGCGGTGCGGCAACTGCATGGTATTTGATGCTCTTATAGAGAGTGATTGTTGCAGTTGACCATTCTTGCAGTCGTGTACTGGTGGATCATATCAGACTGATATGATAATCAACTAATCAGGTTGCCCATAATTTTATCAGATTGTCTGTAATTGTGCCCTAGACATGCTCTGCTCTACAACACCCCACCCCACTTCTTAATGTCGCCGCTGTTCTCCCACACCTCAATCCACACCATACCTTACCACACCTCATTCCTCACAGTACCTCAATATCAGCCCAATTCATGGACCACACGTCTACACCTCGCTATTACAATCCCAACAACACCTCAGTATCACCTCAATCCCCACCACACCTCCATTCCCACCACACCTCAATCCCCTCCACACCTTACTATAACCTCAATCCACCACACTTCACTATCAGCTCAATCCACACCACACCATATCCACCACACCACACTATCACCTCAATCTACACACCTCACTATCACCCCAATCCCCAACACTGCACCACATCTCAATCCTTATCGCACCAATCACCTCAATCCACATCACACTTCATTATCACCTCAGTCTACACACTCCACCATCACCTCAATCTCCACCACACCTCACTATCACCTTAATTCATACCACACCTCAATATCACCTCAATCATCATCTATCACATCGATCAGCACGCCTCAATCACATCAATCCTTACCACACCTCAATATCACCTCAGTCACACGGTCTCACACCATTATCAAGGGAAATAATTCTACTATTAAGCTTGGCAATGTTTGTCTAATTTGTTTTCAGGTTATCTATGGTTGTTTGATCAATGTGTCTAGCACAAAATTAATGTGATTTAAGGAAGGTAATATTATTTCTCAATTAGTGTGAATTATCTGTGTGAGTAACTTCCCTTTGACCACACAATCATATTGTCATCCGCTATTATCTCAATTTATCTGGCCTCTTGAATCATGACTATTGCACACCATTGAGCAATCAAATTGCGCACTAATCCCTAAATGTATCAATATTGCAGGATACAATAAGCCCTACACAATCTAACATATCGATAAGTAATGGTGTTATGTCCCGCTTTTATGCCCACTTATTGTCACACGTACAATGACACGATACTGGTAAATCACTCGGGGACCTTTATGTGATAAATTAATCGATTAACGACTAACAATAGCAGGTCGTTCACAGCCTCCCGTTATCACATGGCCATAATGCACAAATTAAGCTCTTCATATCCAGAATCCAGACGGATGAAAGGGACATAATCATGTTAGATATTGATCAAGGGGGGTAACACAGTACTGTGTGAGAGGTTAAATGCATAAATTAAGCACTTCATAACGAAAATGATTGATTCATTGGAGACCATCCTGATAGTTATTGATCAAGGGAGGCAATACAGTTCTGTGAGAAGTTAAATGCATAAATTACTCTCTGGCAAATGATTGTTTCATTAAAGGGAGGCCATCCTTCTAAACATTGATCAAGGGAGGTAACACAGTAATGTGTGAGAGGGTAAATGCATAAATTAATCTCATAACAAAAGTGATTGAGTAAGTGAGTTGGTGGAGTAAGCCATATTGGTTTGAATAATTAATCATATTAAATGTCGAGCATCAGTCCGGCAAACTGAAGGTCGCGGGTTCGGATCCGGTCAGAGGCACTGATTTTTTTCAGCAAAATTTAATATGATAAAAGTGATTGTTTCATTAAAGGGGGACCATCCTGATAAACATTGCTCATGGGAGGTAATACACTACTGTGTGAGAACTGAGTGGTTAGGTACTGTTTTAATGGCCGTTTGTTGCGACGATTAGAATTAAATATTTGTATTCGACAATAAAATGCCTGTATGAGGAACATAACTGTATGCGTTTTATGTTAAATAATTGGTTGATGCAGTCAATTATTCGACATAAAATTCATGTGCCCCTCAAACGATCGTTTTATGCCGCGCAAATTAGAATACAATCTCCCAAAATGCATTGCGGTCAAGGGTGATATATCTAATCGACCTCATAAAATGTCCGTTTGAACCCGATGTAAATCAATTCTGTGTTCTTATTTATTTACGTGCTTTACAATAGCCTAACAATAGCTTTACAATAGCCTAAGAAGTAAAATTAGCTTGATGAGTTCTAATCGCTGCAGCTATAAAACGGCGGTTGGAAGCGCACCTAACATATTAATATGTTGTCAGTTAACAATGTGATTCATCATTCATTATTCTCCTTCCCCCTTTAGCTGCCTGGAATCTGGAATCCCCTGTATTTATTGACCCATGGTTTTATGTCATGTTGAATGAGTTATCACCCCTGGATGTTACAGTAAATAGCCACAAGTTGGGTAAATAAGTGAACAAATCAGCCCAGTGTAGTGATTGTAGTGCTCAATACACATGGAGCATCAATAATAGACAGCAATGCCAAGTAATACATATCAACATCAGTTAGTTATTGGTTTATTGCACATCAGTAGCCACATTGAGTGTTTGGATGTAGGGATAATTGGGAAGCCAGGGAGGTTAAGCAACCTTGGATGTAGGGATTATTGGTAGGCCTGGGAGGTTAAGCAACAATTGGAGCTTTCCCTTCTTCGGTGTGATTTTAGTGATTAAGTGTGGGCTGGAACAACCCAATAAAGGGAGGTTTAGAAAAAAATTGTTTTTGTTTGGTTCTCGTTTTTTCACCACGTATTAAATACCAATGAATTCATAAGATTCCATATTCTAATCTAGTCAATAATTATTATTGTATGTTTTTACAGACAAAATTTACTAGCGCTCTATCTACCTCATAATATTGTAGTGAAATAAGTGAATATATAATAGCGATTAGCGACCTCATATATCGTGATATATTCCTAACAGACTATAGGTAAATTGGTAAAAACACATGCAACAAAAAAAAACATAAAAATGTTGCAAACGTGGAAACTAATAATATTCTTGTACTAAAACAAGAAATGATTGAGTAATTACTCTGTTTTCAGTTTCCATACAATACACATGAGCAATCGACCAATACACTCTGGTTCACACCATAGTTATTGCTTCCTATTGCACATGTGTCTAATAAAACTATGTTTTTTCATACCCCTCAAAATAGTTGGCAAACTGAGTGCCCTTGTGTATTGCTTGTGTGATGCAACATTAGTTAAGTACACTGTCTGTATTATAGTTGGTGTAATGATTTAGGTGAGTAATGGTGGTTTTACATGAGGAGACGCTAATCATTTCTAACCTTCACGTCACGACCCATATCCAACCATTTCCAATCATCTTGAATCATCACCAATCATCACTAATCATCACCAGCCATTTCCAACCTCTTGGTAACCATCTCCACGCATCTCTAACCATCTCCGCCGTTTCCAACCATCTCCAACCATTTCCAACAATTTCCAACCATCCCCAACCATCCTGCAAGCATCACCAACGACCACCAACCATCTCCAACCATTTCGAATGGTCCAACCATCTCCAACCATTTCCAACCATCTCCAATCATCTCCAACAATTTCCAATAATTTCCAACAAAGTCCAACCATTTCCAACCATTCTCCAATCATCACCAACCACCTTCAACCATTTCCAACCATATCCAACTATCTCCAACTACTTGCATTTTCAACCATCTCCAACCATCGTGAACCATCTACAACTAACTCCAACCACCTTCACACCTCCAACCATCTTCAATCACCTCAACAGTCTCAAACCATATCCAACCATTTCCAACCATCTCCAACCACGTTCAACTATTTTCCGTCTCCAATCATTTCCAACCACTTCAAACCATTTCCAACCATTTCCGACCATCTCCAACCACCTCCAACCATCTACAACTATCTCTGCCCATCCCCAACTATTTCCAACCAATTCCAACCATTTCCAACTATCTGCAACCATCTCTATAAACATTTCCAACCATCACCAACCACCGCCAACCATCTCCAGCCATCTCCAACCATTCCCAACCATATCCAACCATCTCCAACCATCTCCAACCATCTCCAACCATCTCCAACCATTTCCAACCATTTACAACCATTTCCAAACCACTCCAACTATCTTCAACCATCTCTATTCATCTCCAACCATTTCCAACCATCTCCAACCACCACCAACCACCGACAACCATCTACAATTATCACCAACCATTTCCAACCACCTCCAAACATCTCCAACCATCACTGCCAATCCCCAACCATTTCCAAACTATCTGCAACCACCTCCAACCATCTCCAACCATCCCCAACCATCTCTTCCCATCCCCAACCATTTCCAACCATTTCCATCGATCGCAAACCATCTCTTCATGTAAATCCCCATTTAGCGTTGATGTAATGATCCTGGTGAGTAAATCATTTATTCCTCCCTGTTTTCCTACCTGAATATATGTCTGCAGGTTTTATGGGCCGCCCTATGATATTCCCTTGTCTAATGTGTATTGCTTTCTGGCAATGATGTGAGATGTTATCAGGCTATAATCAGGGTAAAGTGATTCTCAGAATGTACTAGCTGGGTATGTACAGTATGTAGCATTAGATTGTTTGGATAGATTGACTTGATATGATGAGTATATTGAGCAAATAATCTGGGAAAAAAGATGATAAGGGGAAGAGAAGGGGGAGAGCGGTAGGGAGAGCGGGAGAGCAAGGGATTTTGGTGAGGGGAAAACTGAAAAGGTTGGTGAGGGACCAGACGGTGGCACAAACAGCAATGTAAACGCAAATTTAAATAATTTCAGTAATAAATTTAAGTGTCATTCATGCAATAAGGGACACGCAGACTCCACAATGTCATTACAAGACTTCATCCTGCAGTTGCCACTTTACAATGATATCAGTGCCATAAGGGGCATCCTAGCTTCATGTTCTACATTCCACAACTAATCACGACACCACTCAACTCACTCACCACAGTGTATTATCATCACATCCGATCCCCTCCCGTCCATTGTTTGGCGACAACAGGGACAACGGGACACAATCAAATATTTGTGGCCATTTTACGTGACCGGGGTGTGAATTGAGGGTAATTTTCCGTCACTCTGAGACTATCCGTCATTAGATTCACGGCTTTATGAGAAATTGAATCCTCGAGGGGAGGGGGAGGGTAGGTTTGGACGGCAATTTGAGGGGGGGCTTCTGCATTTAGATAGGATGTTCATACTTAATAGGTTTGTGGTCTAGTCACTAGTGGTTAGAGGATTGGTCGATCTATCGTTTGAGAGGTCGTGTGTTCACATCTTGCATTATTCAATGTAGATTTTTGCTATAGTACAAAATAAATATTTATGTTTTGGGATATGGTAACGAGCATGGATGTAGATCCTGGGTGGGATGGTGGGGATACATCCCCTCCAGGTTTGAGGGTGGGGGGG
>WNLI01076765.1:0-10915 GCA_025802215.1 Wirenia argentea
GTAGATGCCCTAACCTGAATAGCCCTATCAATGACCCGTTGTGCCATGAGAGGGGCTGCAACTTTGATCATTGCAATCTGTGCTGCGGATGCCTGCAATACATGCACTTGAATACAGTAAAACTCGTTACAGAGGCCACCTGTCTACAGCAGCCACCTCTCTACAGTGGCCACCTGTCTACAGCAGCCACCTCTCTACAGCAGCCACCTGCCTAACGCGGCCACCACACATAGCCCTATCAATGCTACTTTGATCATTGCAATCTGTGCTGCTGACGCCTGGAACATACAGTACACTTCATTTGATGAATACAGTAAAACATGTATGAGAGGCCACCATCTACAGCAGCCACCTGTCTAACATGGCCACCTGTCTAACACAGCCACCACAAATAGCCCTATCAATGACCCGTGCCATGATAGGGGCTGTCACTTTGATCATTGCAATCTGGGCTGCTGACGCCTGGAATACATGCACCTCTCTACAGCGGCCACCTGTCTACAGCAGCCACCTGCCTAACGCGGCCACCACACATAGCCCTATCAATGACCCGTTGTGCCATAAGAGGGGCTGCCACTTTGATCATTGCGATCTGTGCTGCTGATGCCTGGAACACCATTGGTCAATGACGTAATGCTAAAAAAAAACACACACCATGTGAGGCACACACACTGCGAACAATTATTTACTTACTTTCTTACATATTTTTTACCAGTGTAATTCGGTATTTATGTAAGCAAGCCATTGAATTATCTGAAATTACCATTCTTTGGAAATTAAAATTATGAATTTTTACTATACATGGACATTGTGTATATTTGAACATTGTGTATAATTTATCTATAATCCACTATTAAAAATTAAGGGTTCAGATAAGACTTATGGTAAGGGGAAAACAAGGAGATATCTCGGAGTATGGTACAACAATGGGTTACACAATATGTGGTGTAAAACAAAGGGTTGCTAACTTGCTACAGAATTAGCACTGAGTACATATGTAAACTGTGCGACGAATCGCCAGTACAAAAGGACCACCTACTCAATTGTGTATGGGCCAAAGGTGGCGGGGAGGCTATAGTGGTCACTCCCAACAATGTAACTAAACTTGCCATGACACTCTATAGTGTATCCGTATAACGTAGAAGGTTTAATTACGTACAATATTGTAATATTAATGCATTTCTATATTTAGAAGTACATGACAATATTGATGTAAATTGTGCATGCTATATTACGTTCACTTGTTGAGCAATAAAGCTTCTAATAATAATAATAAAATTATTCTGAAACTTTTATTTCAATCGGAAACTTTTATTTCGGGATTTTTATTGAAAGTAGCCCAGGAGTGACTCAGGGCACGCCGCTATTTCCAGTCTTCTGCATATTAAAGACATTTATAATCTACTTAATTGAAATTACAATCACACCGTTGGTCAATTTGCCCAAACCTCTTTGAACGGTTACGTTTGTCATTTTGTTATGGCGACAGTCAGGGATGCGGGAATCGATATGACTGTGACACATTGTGGGATAGTCATGTCTTAGGTTCAATTGGTTTTGTGGACCTGTCTTATGGTCGTGCCAAGTTTCCATCTATTCCGATACACAGTGTATCATAAATCCATGATGATGGTGCGCGATTACTCGTACACAACGATTCTAAGGTGCTGATCGTATATTATGTACGTTTCGAGAGCGTGATTATTTTAAATTGGTTGTGTCGATAGTTCGATATTCATATGCATTATAATCGCACATACAATGATTGTACAGTGGTGATGTTCCGGATGAGCACTATGCAGATATCGTGGCTGCGGTGTAGATTATGGTTGTGTCGGGGGTTCGATCTGTTCCGATGCATGCACGGTGTAATAAACAACGTGTATACGATGTTGATGTTATGTGAGTTCATATACTATGGCTGCGGAGGTGGCTTATGGTTGATTGAGTATTCAATCAGTTGTGACATTTAGATGTACAGTACTGTAACATCAAGATGTGGGCGTTCTCCAAGCTATGGATATGTGTAGTCATACAATGTACCTACATCGTGCATAATGCTATTTGTGTCGAGATTTCACAGGTAAGCCTATAGCTACATTTATGACACTCTACCCGTTGCTAATTCCCATGCTGACAACGATCTATATGGGCGGGAAACTTCTTCCCCATACATACACTAGGACTACACTTATCTATTATATCAGTGAATTAGCACAGATAAACCAACAATATGACGATTATCACCGATTGAGACACGTTGTTGTGACTATTGTCGATGTATGTTACATGTGGTGATAACCTGGCGATGTTATCACTGAAGGTGACGTGACGTGTGACGATTCAATCTTCGCCTTGCGCAATCACACACCATGGATCACCATTATGTAGACTAGGCATAGTCTTATCCCACCATATCTCCCATACATTCTGGTGCTTATCCCAACACCATCTCTCCCATAGTTTCTACCATAGTGTGTTTTGTGCGTCGCTTGTTACACTCAATGGGTGATTGATCAACAAATTGACCATTTATTCAGTGAGAATGGCAGTGGCTTAACCAGCCGACATGCCACACATAATCAGTCCTAAGCCTCACAGATTAAGCAGCAGATAGGATTAACTGTGTTGGTCAGTCCCGTGGTGAGGGGTAATGTACATGTCATGGGTGGGCATTAGTGGGGTGGTGCTAGCATTGGACAATGTGTCAGAATGCCACACTATAAGACCATATTCCCAGATTGTTAAGTGATGTACTGTGTATACATAGTCTGCCTCTGAGATACATCGGTGTCGGAGTGTTGGCATTAACACAGATGATTCGCGATCCAAGTTCGCACACGCTCCCAAGTCGAAAAGTCGAACTGGTTTTGGACGCAACCCCACATCACACAAACTTACTTTTTGGTCTGGCACGTTTACAAAAGACTATGGTAATTGTTTTAAGACACACTCTATTGCGCTATTCGAGAAACTATTTACGTGTGCACGTTGGGCAATATGCGAAACTACATGGAATACCATACAAAGCGAGATTACACATAGGTCTACCTGTTCCGCAATAAGGAGATTATGAAACTGTCTCATTCTTGTTAAATTTTCAAATATTTTTTTAATTCAAATTAATTCAATTTAAAATGTATAGGTTAAATCACAGTGAGCGGCAGATGCACAGTTGACAACACACAAGAGATATAATTGCGGTTGTTAGCAACATGAAGCGATTACAAATTTTGCATTTCACGCTCAGTGGACATCTTTACCTCATAGACTCACAAACCGCATTGCCTCATTTCACAGCGACATTCTATCAACCAAGACACACAATCGTATTGTAGTAACTAATCTAATAGTGAGTCGGACAGCAAAACATTCGTGTTAATTCCGCCGAATAAAGCCGGATATAACAACGCGGATTTACGCATTCTATAAACCCATTAGGGCTAATAATACTACGGATTGTAACCAACTAATACGTTTATATTTCACAAAAATATGACAAATTTGATCGGTTTTCGGGTCTATCATTAGACGGGGGTCTATTAACGGAAAGGGCGGTAGTGTGGTGATCAACAGATGTCCGTGTGTGACAATCGAGGGCTCTCGCTGGGCTCGCGTGGTTACCCTCGCTGGGCTCGCGTGGTTCCCCTATACACGACCATACTTGGCGGCAGCGGGCGGTGGTAGCTGATCACGTGACACAATGCGCTGTATTGACGCGCCGTTTCACTCGCCATGCCGCCATATTGTACACGGTTTTATACCCCGCTCTAACCACCACCTTCACCCATAACTTCATATGGGCTAATAATTCCCGGTCCCTGCTCTTTAATTAGGCTGTATTAACGAAAACGAAACACTGTCTAAATGGATGTCCGTCGAAATTTCTGTCATAATAATGTAAATTAATAACTCCACCGTCTTGTAAACGAATTATGAATAAAAAAGTTTAATAACTACAATTTGTTTTTAATCTTTGTGCCGGTAAGTTCACAGTGTACAATATAGAGAGAGGTTCGTCAGTCTATCTGATTCCAGCAAGCAATCGATCAATCAATCAATCAATCAATCAATCAATCGCCTAATCAATCAATCAATCGCCCAATCGATCAATCAATCAATCGATCAATCAATCAATCGATCAATCAATCAATCAATCAATCAATCAATCGCCCAATCAATCAATCAATCAATCGTCCAATCGATCAATCAATCAATCAATCAATCAATCAATTATTCAATCAATTAATCAAACAATCAGTTTAGTAATTAATTAATCAATTAATCCAATTACTCAGATCAGTCGATCAACCCATTAATCGATCAATCGACCAATCGCGATCGATCGATCAATCAACCAATCAATCAATCGATAATCGATCGATAATGAACCGATATTCAATCAGTCTATCGCCCAATCTGTCAGTTGAGCGATATGTCTGTATACTCTGTGAGTGCACATTGCACCAGTATGAGATCGCATAATGCAGTGAACCATCGTGATGGCTCCAATAAGCGGGATTAACCCAAGCCGACGTGCTGTATAATTTGCAATTATTCGCTGGTTGCCAGAGGATACAGCGCTCAGCATGCCCAATTACCCCCTCATTACACAGACCTATACCCACCAACCACACACTCTATACACCATACACACCCTACATAATCGTATACACTAATTACACACCTCTAATCACTAATCCGCGCATTTAATTTAATAAAAATATATTTCTATCATTTTGGTTTGATGAATGGATAAATTTGTAATCTACTGGGCGAATAAAAAATATAGTTAATTTGGGATATGTTTGGGCTATCATCAAACATAAACCGCCATGTCATTACTTAAGCCATTATAGTCTATTCCTCTCTTAAATGATATCTCCACCTACATAATTAGCACATCGGCGACTAGAAAGATGCTTAGACATATCTCTCCACCTACATAATTAATTCACTGACGACCTGACGCATCCGTCACTCACTGCCCCCCTTATTACTATTTTGGGTAAATATTTGTACATCTCATTTCTTAATTACAGGTTACAATATTATTGGTCAGAATGATTCCTTGAATGGTTTATATTCAGCGAGTTTATCTAGATATGTGATGACGACTGTGTACGACGTTTGACGACCATACAAGGTAGCATATAATTTATTTATTTTATTTTGTATATTGTGGTTGTAATTAACTACGACTTCCGCTGCTTCCGTCTCCCGATCCCTCCCCCATTCACCTCTCACCATACGACGGACCTCAATCACATATGAATGTGCAGTATACAATGTACCGGTAGTGTATGCCATTAGTTTATGAGTGACACGTCAACTTACATGTTGTATCTTTCTTGTGGGTGATCAACCAAAGTACAGTACACTAAGATCGCAGCACCCCGTGGTGGCCTGGTGGGTAAGTTAAACGCATGTTAGTCGACAGACCGATTGAAAGGTACGATATGACATTGGTTTGTGAGTGGCACGACGTCAATTAACCTACTGGGAGGTGACATAATGTACGACATTTTAGAGTATAAGATCGAGTTCGCCCCGTGGAGGACAGGTAGTCTGAGGTGGTCTCAATGGTCACTCAAACCGTGCCAGATTGACCGATTGAAATGTACAGTAGGCCTACCGGTACTGTAGGCCTAGTGGCCTAACTGTGAGACATCGGTTTATGTGCGTGACGTCAACTTACATTGTGTATCTTTCTTATGACTGATCTTGTGGATGATCAACCAAAGTACAATAGCCTACACTAAGATCGCAGCACCCCGTGGTGGCGTGGTGGTCACATGGTAATAGTCACCAGCGGTCAACGCATGTCAGTCGACAGACCAATAATATTGTAAGGTTACTGTATGGCATTGGTTTGTGAGTGGCACGACGTCAACATACATCGTGTATTCTGACGATGTGGTCGACCAAAATAGACATATAAATATAATAAAGGTATAGAGTAAGATGGCAGCACCCCACGGGGAAATGGTGATGAGAGAGAGACCAATGTCCAGTGCTCACTGGCGGTCAAAGCATCCCAGTCGACAGACCGATTGTAAGGTTCTGTATGGCATTGGTTTATGAGCGGCACGACGTCAACGTATTGTGTTTTCTTATGCATGATGTGCTCAACCAAATAGACATAACTGAGTAAGATATAGCGGCGCCCTGTGGGGAACTGGTGATGGGAGGGGTCAATGCAGAATTGTCACTATCCGTCAATGTATCTCAGTCGACAGACCAATTGAAAGGTACTGTATGACATTGGTTTGTGAGTGGCACGACCAACATACTATATACATTGTGTATTCGTAGGATGTGCTCAACCAAAATAGGCATGCGTAGAGTAAGATCACGGCACCCAACGGGGAACTGGTGATAAGAGTGAGAGGGAGGCCAATGGTCACTAGCGGTCAATACATCTTACTCGACAGACCAATTGTAAGGAAATGTATGGCATTGGTTTGTGAGTGGCATGACGTCAACATACATTGTGTTTTCTTATGTATGATGTGCTCAACCTAAAATAGACAATGTCAGGTAGAGTATAGACTAAGATAGCGCGCTCCCTGTGGTGGACTGGTGGTCTGTGGTGGTCTCGATGGTCACTAGCGATCAAGTTCGATTGTATGTGTATGGCATTGGTTTATGACTCGAGTGACACATCGTCAACTTGCATAGGCTTACGGTGTGTTCTTGGGATGTGCTCAACCAAAGTAGACAATGTCATGTATATGGTGAGATAGCGGTTCCCCGTGGTGGACTATCGGTCTGGGGGCAATGGTCGCGAGTGGTCACACCATCTTAAACGACAGACATACACTACACAATGCATAATTATCATAAGTTTATGACAGATAGATCACCATCATGGGTGGTAATATTGATATATGATCAACGCCGATTAAATTGCGTATGGGACAATGTTGTTTTAACTATATGTAGGTATGTACATGGTTGACCACCACGAACGATGAAAAACAAAAACCACATAGCTGACAGTATTAGCACAGCATGACGTCACTAACGATTACACTTTCTCAGTGACACTGCAAGAGCACGGCGGGGAGGGGATGGGGGTATAACGGTCAGTAACCACGACCGATAGACTATCATAAATTCAGACTGTCACAAACCGATTACTATACAGAAATGCTCTCCGTGACACAGTAAGACACGTATACCGTACGTTACTCACAGGGAGGGGGCTACAACACTGAACAACAATTACCAAAATAATAGACACACATCGTTCACCCAAAACGTTACACCAGTACCCTACTGACACCATTGTATCTGGTGTATAATTGCATGATTGGGCAATAATGGCGACAGATCATTATCGCTCCATTATGGGCACCGTTACCATTACGGTACACAACCATGCAGACCATGCAGTTATGTCTCCTATGTATGGCGATAAACCAATTGCTACTGTATAATATGTACCACGAAATTACACTCTTCATGGGCATGTGCAGTGAATTGTCGCATGGGATTTATGGACGGATCAGATTGATACGCAAAAATGTGTGAATATATACATATACCACAAATTCACGCCAGTCCATGGCCATGGTGCAAATGTCTCAAATGCGGATTTGTAAGCTCGGGAATTTTTTTGAATGAGGGTAGCCGAGGCGCGAACCCGCAGCCAACGGCCTGTCAAATCGTGTCGATTAACAGACTGGCCTGCTAACCACTACACCACGGAGCTCATGCAAAGTACGTAGGCCGACGTGTATGATGGCGTGGGGTGATGATGCAGGGTGGAGGACATGGGTAACCAGCTATGACGGACAGATATGTCGGGTATATCGAATACCAAACTCACACATATCTTCTTCAGGGATTGTCAATAGTTATTTGACCTTTAGGCCTACTTCTTGGTGGTGTCATGGCATCACTGAGTCACTCTCAATACGGGTCACTCTACCTTCAACTTCAACGTGTAAATCGACAGCGCCTTGTAGCATATATACGGCATAGACTAGATTGCTTACACCACAGATAACCGTGATATGAGACAATCACATACATACAAAAAATATGTGCATTTCAAATATACCGTATCGCACTTTCAGAATTTGCCCATGTTGCCATGCGGGAATCTCGCAAAATGACGGATGGAAAGCCCGGGAAAAATCCTTGGTTTTTGTTGGGATCGAACCAGCGACCTCTCGTGCGAAAATTTGCGGCACTGCATGACCAAAACACTATCATGCATATTGTATAGTAATATTGGTAAAACCCTCAGCCGTTGCTATGACTGTTTTGTGGGACGTGAACCATAGCAACATGGTACTACGTGCATCGGTTACCCTTAATGATATGGTATTTATGTTTGTTTTGTGGTAGGTTTACATGACAACAGACTTAATGTACGTATTATTGAGAATATATTATTGCATAATGAAAAATGAGTAATTATTTTGTTAATATACGCATTATGCTCGTAAACAATTTAGAGGCAGAAAACAAGAATAGTCACCTGGCGATTAGTGGTGTCCGTTATCTAGAGCTGTAGTGTAAATCCACCTCTACGCTAAACCGGTATGGTATAGTTTCCGGTACAGGTACCAGGTGACGACGGTAACCCCGTGGCGTGAATGGGGGCCACAGAACGCTGAGTGACAGGCGACATTTGAACGATTATCACCTGTGGATGCCAGTGACGATTTGCGGCAGATTTTGCACGTCACGTCGGGGGCCATAGCGGACATTATGACGTCATTCCACGCGCGTGGACATCGTACAGGAAAGCCCCCGCTGATACGTCACGTCCCATTGCTGACGTACACTAAACAGGAAACCATGTGGTGTTGTCTGTATCGTCTCATATATAAGGTCTTCGGCACCATCACTTGACAACATTCTTTCTGTCGTCTCCAGTGTAATGTGTCTAATAATTATTTTGTAAGCTATAAGATTATAGAAGTCTTTAAACGTATCCATTGATTTTTACTTGATTACAAGTTGTACAAATAGTGCATATGTGTAGGCCTGTACATTTTCGCGCTAATTTAAGGCATTTAATATTCAAACTTTGAACCGAATATATTGTTAACTGATCAGTATCGATATTTAACGTGAACTAATAACTGCGGGAACTGTGTCGAAGTTTGAAATAGAATACAGTAAACAACTTACTGCAATAACATTAGTGCTCTACGTAGACGGTAAACCCCGGAATTATAATAGTACGTACATTCGGAGAGACACATACAATACCAACAATGTTTCCTTCGCGATACGCCAACGAGCCCGAGGTGCACACTGGTGCAATGTGGTTACATCGTGCGCAGAATGACAGTCCGGACATTACGTGGGCGCGTGGTATCCACAGTGACAATTCCGACGTACCTTGGCGGCGCCGTGCCGAGAATGATAATCGTGACGTCATGTGGTCACGCCGTACCCCCAGCGACAGCTTCGACAGTACGGGTGAGCTGAGCCCTAACCATAGCTCATCACCAGAATCATCCAACAGCGCATCGCCCTGTCACAGCAGCACAGACAATGATGTTAGTGTATCGGACGATGGTTCTGTATGTGCGAGTTCGGGAAACGACAGTCAGAGCCTATCACTTCAATCCGACAGCAAAAACGACACCACAAAACCGTCACACTCGTACATCGCGCTCATTTCGATGGCTATCCTCAGTACACCGAACAAACGTATGGTTCTCGGTGACATTTACCAGTATATCATGGACAACTTCGCGTACTATCGTAACGAGGACAAGGCGTGGCGTAACAGTATACGTCACAATCTCTCTCTCAACGAATGCTTTATCAAATGTGGTAGGGCAGAGAACGGTAAGGGGAACTACTGGACGGTCCACGAGGCGTGCATGCGCGACTTCGGCAGTGGTGATTTCCGGCGACGTCACGCTAGACGACGCGCTAAAACCACCACGCATAAAGCTGGAGTGAGTCAGTTGCCACTGCAGTTCCGTAACAACATGGGTTATGTAGCCATGACTCCATCAACTATTCCTTACCCTGTGTACAGTAACTGGTTGTTACCTCCCACGCCTACCCCGTATATCATTGATCAATCTCTACACACCGTACCGACACTACCAGTCCCCGTCACCCACCGCGTGTCTCCTATATCACCATACATCACCGATACTCATCTCACATACCCCTACACATCGACAAACGTCACGCCATTGCAGCCACGTAAGATGCCAGAACAATACACCGCCGATACCCATCTCACATACCCCTACGCGGCAACGAATGTCACACCGTTGCCACCACGTAAGCGCCCAGAACCATACACCAGACACGACGATAGGCGTGCAGGTTTCCGACCCATTCCCAAACCCTTCAGCGAGTATCCACCCGTAGCAGAACGCATCATTCCAACCATACAGATAAGTCCAGTTACTCCACCCCCGCTGACCCACAGCACCCCGTCACCAATACCTTCTCGGGTGCACCTCACTCCGTCTCCCCCACATTTCAGTTATTCTCCGTATTTCTCCCCACCTTCTACCATGAACATTGCAAACAGCGCCCAGTATCCCTACACTTGGGGGCTGCCTTAAATCTCTGCTTGTGTACGGACTATCGCATCTCTGTATCATATTATTGTTGATATTGGATCAATGTTACCTCAAATTATGAGGATATTATTATCATTATCGTTATAGTGCTATTAGAATTATGTATCAATACTATTTATTGATTTATAGTTTATCTGTATACTTAAAATTATATTGTTTCTGGCTCATCGTATATATAACTCTCATATATTATTTCATTTATGTCAAGATTTTTTTTTATTGTAATCATTAGTAGCTCAGATGGAACAAGGTCACAGGCTATATTTTATACGGGGATCCACTTGCCGCCATCTTGAATAACCTGGCTTGAAATCGTACCGGACAGTTTTTTCACACAA
>WNLI01076876.1:0-10913 GCA_025802215.1 Wirenia argentea
GATGAAAATCGCTTTTCGGATGAAAATCGCTTTTCGGATGAAAATCGCTTTTCGGATGAAAATCGCTTTTCGGATGAAAATCGCTTTTCGGATGATGAAAATCGCTTTTCGGATGATGAAAATCGCTTTTCGGATGAAAATCGATTTTCTGATAAAAATGGTTTTTCACAGGAAAATCGCGATATCGCTTTTCGGATGAATACCGTACCACAAATTTGAATCACATTTCGGATGAAAATTGCTTTTCAGATTAAAATTATTGCTGCATCACTTGATGTGTTTAACATAGAACAGCATTAGGTGTGTAACTTTAGTTACTGTATACAATTATTTTAAAGTAAACTGGTATACCTGGAGAAAACCACTAAATTTATACATGGATTATTATTTTTTCCATACACCATAACTTCAGTTGAAGACATTGGTCGATGGAAGAAGCCAGATGTTTCGTCCGCAATTTCGCATATCTGCCTAACCTGCGGCTCGGCCGAAAATTTCTGCCAGGGCGAGGCATCCCTGGTTTCGACTGATATCATTGAAACTGCAACAATACTCGCTACATATGGGATGGTCTATACCAATGCGTATCAAAGAAATATTTCTAATTTCTTGTTTGCAATTATGTTGATAAGGGTGGTTAATTAGAACACTTTAGCATAATAATCATCCTTTCTCTACAAAGTTTCAGTCATGTTATTTGTTTATTTGTTTCTTGACCTCCAGTGAGACGCTGTTCATGCGGATGGGTAAGAAGATGGTGGAAGATGGGTATAAGGCGGCCGGATACCAGTATGTGAACATCGATGATTGTTGGGCATCCAAGCAACGAGACAACAAAGGCAACCTCGTGGCCGACCCAAAGCGTTTCCCCAGTGGCATCGCCAAGCTGGCTGATTATGTGAGATATTACAATACTGTACCTCATCAAAATATTTATAATCTATGCAGGTCTTTTTCATACTTGTGTAGAGTTGAGTAGAGTTGCCACATATACATTTTTATTCATTTTGCTCAGAATTTGTGGTGTGACCTTTGTCGAGTACAACCATAAATTAGACTGTTCAACTTCAAGTACCGTACACATATTCAACAGTAAACCATTTTTATTTCACAAAAATTCTTGCCTAATATTTTGCAAAATATAATGCAAAAAGAGATGCGATATAATTTCGCACATCTGTGCTGACTGCTGATAGTGAATTTTGTGCACATCAACGTGTAACAAGGCTTTAAAAAAGGATCTGGAAGTTTATCACTGGGATCGATTTATTTCCCACATGACTGTGTTATGCGTCTCATTCTGTGAATAAGTTTGGTTTAAATTTATTCATAATATTTAATTTGAGTAATTTCGTTAATTGTCTTTGCAGATTCATGGATTGGGTTTGAAGCTGGGTATCTATGGAGACTTCGGCACGTTAACATGCGCCGGTTACCCCGGCAGTAAATACTTCCTAGAGAGAGACGCGAATACCTTTGCTGAGTGGGGGGTGGATATGCTCAAGCTGGATGGGTGCTACACCAAGGCTGAGGATATGAAGGATGGTAAGTACAAACACATATGATTGCATTGACAGGACGAGTGGGGTGGTGGGGGTGGGCTGATTAGGGGTCAGGGCACTGCCTGGGGGGTGGATATGCTCAAGCTGGATGGATGCTACACCAATACTGAGGATATGAAGGATGGTTAGTGCAGGCATGTATAAAAGGGAATAGGAACATCTTCAGTCTTCACCCATAATCTCCAAATGTATTTATTATCCAAATATTACTTAGGCATTATACGATACACTTTGTCATGAGACTTTGACAGCGTAACTTGTGAAAATCACTTGCGATTTGATTTACAGTCGTCCCTTATTAGGCTTATGTTAGATATGTGAGGTATGTTTCGAGAATTACTTACCTAGTTGCCTACCCTTCGTATCACATAATTGTAGACTTTACAGTATCTGTAAGGTGTGGCTTGGACCTACCCTCCACTAATACGTGCTTACTCATGTCGTCATTGTCGCAACATTATGTGCTTTTATACCAGGTCACTACTGACACACCTACCTCCCTAGTGTCACAATGTGCCTTTATATTTCATACCACTTGCTATTTATTGCTAGCAGTACATGACATCTACCTAACTAGTGGCACACATATTCTTATGTAAACCAGTCACTCCAACCCCTACAGGGTACCCCCCTCATGGCTGTGTTCCTCAACAGAACTGGATGTCACATACTCTACTCCTACTGCTGGCCCACGTTAGAGTTCCTATAAAATTCACTATAGCAACTCTAGCCCCTCCCCTCGTGTTGTCACAATGATATATACCGATACCTATACCTCTCTCACCACCCCCTACACTACAGGGTACCCGCTCATGGCAGTATTCCTCAACAGAACTGGGCGTCACATCCTCTACTCTTGCAGCTGGCCCGCCTACCTCTCTGGTGTTGTTAGTAAATACCTACTTATACTCTTAGTCATGTAAGTTTTAACAAACCTATGGGTATAACAGACGTAAATCTTATATACGTGTACTTGAAAAGTCTTTAATAAAAATAAACTCGTTAATGATGAAGTCAAATCATCATAGGTCTGGTAATTATGAGTCGTGAAAACTGTTCAGTACGTTAATTTCTCAGTTCGCATTTCATTACTCGCTTAATTCAACCATGCCCCATTTTTAGCCAAGTGAATTTCACTTATTTCATCATCCTATATAGTTTTCAACATGGTCGTAAATATTTTTCAGAAAATTGTGAAAAAGTATTCAAATTGTCCTAATAATTTATTATTATCACTTGCAATATTTAATCAATACAATGGCGAATACATAATCAGTTATGATGAAAACAAAATTAATAATTTTATTTTCCAAAGAATGGTAATTTCAGATAATTCAACGGTTCTGGCAATCGTGAGAATTTAGACCCGATGAAATATCTGAGAAATTATTGTAATTGTAATTAGGGCCTACTAGTTGTGAACTCGGACAGTCCGTTCGTGACAAATATGATTACCCAGCGGTTTTCATGACACAAAAACATGCCTCGAACGCAAACGAGATCTGCAAGTCATAATTACTAGAAACATCATGTAATGAAGTGGTAGTAACAAGTTGTCCCGAACTTGTGGTTTGGTGACATCACTCGTTTCGCTACACACTACACAGCTAGGTAACTGAGCTTTGCATGGGAGGTAACTTCATATTAACCTAAACTGATGCAAGATATTTATTATTTTAAAAGTGTGTTGAATGTTCTAAATTTCATTACTTGCCATTAAATAGGCCAACTTCAAGTAAATTGTGGCCATAGATTTAGTATAATTAAAAATTAAATTTTGTAAAATATTATGATGGTTAAATATGTAGTACATACATAACTTGAGGCAAAATAAGTACGTAGCAATGACCTGTTTCACAAAGCAATTTAATCTAATTTCTAATATTTTGGCAACGAAAGCTGAAGTCGTTCAGTTGCCTAAAATTAATATAAAAAAGTCAATCTCAAATAATATTGTATTGTATTGTGTGTAGTCGTGAGCAAGGCATCAAACGTACTATGATCCATTTACAATGTGTATAATTATATGCATGGCTTTACTCCCCAACCAATACATACCCCAGCTAAAGAATATGTAAGATCATTACCAATTTTACAGGATTGGTAAACTGAGGCTAGTGAATGTGTTCTCACACAGGGAACGCTGAGAAAAACACAAAATTAATCATAATGCGTCGGCCTGGGCTCGAACCCTCAACCTTTTACAAATTATTTATGTTACCATGCTACATATTGTAATTTTTATAATTTAATTACACTCGTGTGTAGTAGGCCCTGTAACATTTTTTATCAGGAGTATTGATTTTCTTTGTAACATCTTGTCATGCAATATTTCACTTTCTTGTCAATGTATATTGACAGTATTATAATTATGCAGACAGTTTGTAATGCTATTTAGTGTTTATCATATACGCTTATAGGATTTAAAAAAATGTTCTAATTTAGTAATTTAATTATTTTCACCTGCATTTGTGTAATCTGAGCATGTCGTGTTTAACTTGTTTGAACACTATAATACTGTATCAACCACAAATTCACATTTGTCCATTGAGGTCTCAAATATGGGTGTAGAGCCAGTGAAAAATCCATATTATTTGCAGGGTTCGAACTCACGACCTCTCAAACGAGAAGCCGATGCTCTTTCTAAAACTTTTCTTTTAACATAACCTATACTTAGACGGTGATCGTCACTTGTATGAGGAAGGTTGTTGACAACAACCGAAACGACACAGTGGTAGTGTAATCTAAGTATATTTTGCTATTACTATAGATTAAACTAAGTATAGGTTGTGTTAAAAGAAAAGTTTTAGAATAAGTGTTATCCAACCTAATGAACTTTTTTAAGAACAGTACCTGCTCGTTTCACGGCCTCTTGGATCACGATAGAGCCCAGTCGAGTTGCTGGTACAGCGGCCAGGGAGCCCCTGAATGCGCCCACAGGAGTCCTCACTCCACTCACTATCACTACTTCATTGAGCCCCGTCAGTTTGGAAAGTTGGCGAGAAATTGTCCGCAAAGCGTTGATATTCTGGAAATTGTGAACAAGATAAAACCATAAATAAAATGACTAAATCGGATAAAATCGTCGACTAAGAATAAGATTGTGATAAGTCTGTCATCAGTCTAGGGGAACGATTTTGACTCGAGTGTATACAGTTATTACGCATCACACTGTATTCTGTATACAAAGTGGGGTAAAAATCCAGTTGACGCGGCCCCGTCGAAAATTACAAGTGAAAACGGAAAGAGTACCGGAAGTCCCTGTACTATTCAAATGGGAAATATTACGGGGACAACACAGTCAAAATTCGGGCCGTGTTCTCTGGAATAAGACCCAAAGTGGCATACAGTACTTAGTTCTCACTATCATAAGACTGGTAAACCGTTTAATACATAGACCTGTTTCTTGTGATGTCACAGTCACGTCACCCCGATGAAGATGGCATATTATATATCGTGACGTTCGAAGTATCCCAAATTTCCCAATAGCCAGATATGGTTCGGTGGGGACATAAATCTTCCCGACCATGATCCATTCCGACCATTCTTGATTTGATTTTTTCTGGATGCAGAAGAATCATTATGGAATACACATAGAACAATGTGCCACAATAACAAATATAGCCATATACTGATAATGGGAGACTATAACCTACCTAGAATAAACTGGACCAATTGGAGTTATCCAGGACAAGATAATACAGAAGCGCGTCTAATAGATTGTTTACACGACTGTTTCCTATATCAACATGTGTGCGAACCTACACGAGTTAGAGGTGATGACACTCCAAACATTTTAGACCTGGTTCTAACAAATGACAGCAACATGGTATACAATGTAAATATCGAAGCACCTCTTGGTAAATCAGATCATGGAATTATAACATTTAATACTAACATATCTACAATCAGTGAAGACATATACAAAACACAATGGAGTTATGATAAAGGAGACTATGAAAAAATGAACCAAATGTTAGACATTGATTGGGATAATATATTAAATAAATGCAAAAATATCGATGAGATGTGGGATACTTTCAAAAGTAAATTTGATGAGGCAAAAAATGTATCCGTACCAAGTAAAATTATCAAAAATCCGAGGAACAAACCGCTAAAACATACAGCATTAGATGAAAATGGACTAAAAATACTGAGGAAAAAAAGAAGACTATGGGAGAGATGGATAAAATATAAGGATACAGATGCTAGAGAGGAATATAAAATTTTTTCGAATAAACTGAGAAACTTGACCAAGAAAAATAATAAAAATTATGAAAAACAAATTGCCGCAGAATCTAAAACAAACCCAAAAAAATTATGGGGATATGTTAATAGTAAACGGAAAGTCAAACAAACAATCCCTGACCTATCTGATGATAATGACAACATTGCTAACACAGATCTCGAGAAAGCTAACATGATGGCAGATTACTTCAGTAGTGTATTCACTGTTGATCAAGATAATGACTCAGAACCTAACGCGAACACATCAACACATTTCAATAATATAAATATTACAGAAGATATGGTAAAACTCAGAATAAAAAAATTAAAATTAGGTAAGGCAACTGGACCAGATGATATAAATGCTAGATTGCTCAAAGAAACTATGAACAATGTATGTACACCATTAACAATAATTTTCAGAGCATCTGTAAAGTTTAAGGAGGTGCCAAAAGCGTGGAAAGAAGCAAATATATCTGTGATATTCAAGAAAGGCAGCAAAAACAAACCTAACAATTATAGGCCTGTAAGCCTGACAAGTATAATATGCAAAATGCTTGAAGCAATCGTTAGAGAACAAATAATGGACTATATGTTGACGAATAATTTATTTTGCAAAAAACAATTTGGATTTCTGCCGAAAAGGTCGACAGTATCACAACTACTAATTGTTATAGATAAATGGACAAAACTAATTGATGAAGGTAAACATTTAGATGTTGTATACTGTGATTTTATGAAGGCATTCGACAAAGTTTCTCACAAAAAATTGATTATAAAACTGAGATCATATGGATTTTGCGACCCCATTTTAGGATGGATAAATGATTTTTTGAGCAACCGGAAACAAAGAGTGACAGTCAATGGCAAACTATCGAGTTGGAGAAATGTTACCTCAGGAATACCACAGGGTACAGTATTGGGCCCATTGTTGTTTGTCATATTCATAAATGATCTGCCTAAATGTGTGCAATCAGAAATATATCTATTCGCAGATGATACAAAAATATTTAGAGAAATCGACAGTAACGAAGACAACGAAATTCTGCAAACCGACATCACAAATATGGTCGAATGGAGTAATAAATGGCTACTAAAATTTCATCCAGAGAAGTGTAAAGCTATGACTATTGGAACAAGCACAGAATCCTTCCCATATAAAATGTCTGATGTTACATTAGAATACATTGATGATGAAAAAGACTTAGGAGTACACATAGACCCAAGCTTAACATTTGATGTACATATAAGTCAAAAAGTAAAATCTGCAAACCAGGTATGGGCTATAATAAAGCGAACATTTGACTATATGGGAAAAGATATGTTCTCACTCCTATTCAAAGCGCAAGTCAGACCTATATTAGAATATGCCAATGTAGTGTGGATGCCTATACAAAAGAAACACATAGACCTAATCGAGAAAGTTCAACGAAGGGCAACCAAATATCTACCGGGTATGCAAGAAAAAGAATATGAGGAAAGACTGAGGATCTTAAATTTACCAACACTTGTTTATCGAAGACACAGAGGGGCAATGATCGAGATTTATAAGCTAACACATGGAAAATATGATGAAGATATCTGTAACGAATTGATTCAGTATGCCAGACGAATAGGTAGAGGTCATAAATATAAACTAGAAACGCAGAGACCAAGGCTACAAATTAGACAGAGATTTCTACTAGTGAGATATGTTAAATATTGGAACAATCTTCCCAATGAAGTAGCAGAAGCGCCAACTATGCTAACATTTGAGAAACGATTAGACAAATTTTGGAAAGAACAACCGTGTAAATGGAATTATAAGGAAGACCTAGTACTTACAAAAAATAGAAACGTAGGAGTTATAGATTATGACGACTCTACGGACGACGATGACATCTTGATACAAGACGATAATATAGATCACATTGACACACAGTCATCAGACGCCTCAAATCTTGACAGTATAGACAGTAATAGCACATGTGACTCCATTGACGAGGACCATAGTTTGGACCTAACTGATGCAAACAATGACACTACAGATACACCCCCCTCCACTATGCCATTGATACACCCGCAAAATAATCAAACTAATGGAATTGGCACGAACGATGGTGAACACATGAATCACGATTATCAGAACGCGCACGAAACAATAGAACCCGACATAACGCACCGTTGTTCAACAGGAAGTTCAAGTCTCCACACAGAGTGGCCGTGAAGCTACTACGCCGGAGTAACGTCAAGGTCAAGGTCAAGGTCAAGTATAATATTTCCCTAAGTTAGTTTACAGTATTTGCCTCTCGCATAGGTCGAGTTTCAATTTGCAGATGACGAATTTCCCTGTGACAACTGTATCAGAATCAGACAATTTTTTGCAGACATCAAATTTGAAATTTTCATTTTTTTGCAGACGACAAATTTTCGCAGACGACAAATTTTTGCAGACGACAATTTTTTGCAGATGACAAATTTTTGCGCATCAGAATCAGAACATGCCCCTAATGCTAATCGGATGTCAACTGGATTTTTACCCAAATTTTTGCAGACGACAATTTTTTGCAGACGACAAATTTTTCATTATTCTTGCAGACGACAAATCTTTGCAGATGACAAATTTTTCTAGACGACAATAATTTTTTCTAGGCGACAAATTTTTGCAGACGACAAATTTTTGCAGACGAGAGACGACAAATTTTTGCCAGATGACAAATTTTTGCAGACGACAAATTTTCGCAAACAAATTTTTGCATACGTGAGACGACAAATTTTTGCAGACGACAAATTTTTGCAGACGACAAATTTTTGCAGACGACAAATTTTTGCAAATGACAAATTTTTGGAGCGAAAGTATTTGACACAGTCATGTATGAGTTTTCGTAATTTATTTTAGGGAGATAAACCATTTTAGTTAATTCCAGTTCCACACAAAAAAAATTTAAGACGGCAAATTTTTCGCCAACAAGAAATTTTTGCAGACGTCAATTTTTTGCAGATCTATTATATTCAATTTTCGCAGACGTCAAATGTTCGCAGATCAGATCTAATCTATCCTAAATATTCACATAATAAAATTATAAATGTCAAATATTTGATAGGATACCATGCTGTTCATTTTTAACTTTTCAGGTCAAACTCAGTGACAAAACTGCACAAATGCATCGCCGACTATACCGCTCTATCCCCACCCCATCAGACCCTCGTATCCTCATACCGCCAACATCTCGACGACCTCATCGTATGCGTGGACCACAACCACCATGTCCTCAAGGCCATGGTCCAGTGCACTGAACATATGTTTGAGAACTCGCACACTGATCTTAACGAGGTGGGGATCAGCGTACAAACGTAAAAAACATCACATATCTATACCGCACTTTTAGATATCTCCCTATCCAGCAAATGTCAGTTTACATGACTGTGCTAGACTGGACGGCGCTGCTAGTCACTAGTTGAATATGCACAACCTCAAAGCCACGGTACAGTTCACGGAACACATGTTTGAGATGATGAGATCTCACATACTGATCATCCCGAATGAGGTTTGGGAATAGTTTAGGACCCTTGTGAGTCGTGACTAGTGTCCTATAAATGACTGTGTGAACCACACAATTGTATGCGTCGACCACAACCACCATGTCCTCAAAGCTATGGTCCAGTGCACTGAACATATGTTTGAGAACTCGCACACTGATCTCAAAGAGGTATGGAATGGTCTACAGAAGTGTTTTACTAGCGTCTCATAATATCCTTACAGTATCTGTGTGAACCACAACCACAATGCAATGTCCCCAAATCTCTTGTATGTCACAGTACACTGAACACACGATTGAGAACTCACACACTGATATCAAAGAGGTTTGCCATCTTATCATTACAATTTATTTAAAGTCGTAGCACTTGTAAAATGTAAAATATTAATGTTCATTTTTTTACGCAAAAATTTACAGCCTGATACAATTTTTATTTGCCAACATTTATAGAATAGGCCTAAAATAGGCCATATGGCGCGTAACGCATGCAGTGTGACTGTGAATGTTGCAAATGACTCAATCTGAACAGTCATTCCCACTATATTCCATATATGACAATTTTATCTGTTTATCCCTTGTACAGTATGATTGTAATTGCCTACCTACTGGTTAGTATGTCAACTTCATTGTCAAGTCAGATAGCGTGAGTCGTGTGTGTGTGAATTTATGTACCATAAATGATTAAATGTGTGAATTTATGTACCATAAATTCACGGCTGTCCATGTTGCCATGGATGGTACAAATGTCTCAAATGCGGATAATTTGTAAGCTCGGGAAAAATCACTGTTTTTGAGTGGCAGCAGCCGAGGCGCTAACCCACACCCGAAGTCCTGTCGAATCGTGTCGATTAACGGACTGGCGTGCTAACCATTACATCGTTAGCCCACATGACTTGGTTCTGTCTTGCAAAGATACCATACTTGTCTTACTTAGGTTATTCATCTTCTATTTGTAAAACTTGGACCAGTCATTTAGTGACAGTACTTATAAGTTATAACAGTAAAATTCTGTGCAGGAATCGCATGAATCGCCAACCAACCTCGATATGGATAAACTGAGAACTGTCCTTCGCCAAATCATGCGTGACTGGAGCACAGAGGGAGGTGATGAGAGGTCGCAGTGTTATGGGCCGGTCATTTCTTACATACAGAAGTATCTACCTCTCACGGAAGATAATGGCAAGTGGGTTGGTGTAGTTTAGGGTATTCAGAATGTATTAAATAAATGTAAAGCCGAATAAAACTGGAAGTAGGGGAGCTTCCCGTGCCCTTGGCACTCTCATTGCGCTTTCATCCTTTCACACAGTCAAGAAAACTTACAACGTCTTGGTAGTATAACCTTCTTCAAGAAATGTACATTATGGAATTTATGGTGTGAGCCATGTGGTATTTATAAGCCACATTTACGGATGAGAATTGAGGGGGTAGGTGGAACCACAGACTTTGACCATTAACTTTGTCCGATGTGGTTCACCTACTCCGGAACCTCTGGCGTCAATGATGAACTGATGCGTGGAGGATCAGTGGGAGTGTTGTCGGTGGTTAGGGTTTTTTCAGTCTTCGCGACTTTTCCCCCCACCCAGGCAATGCTTTCCACTGATTTCTC
>WNLI01076987.1:0-10913 GCA_025802215.1 Wirenia argentea
TGAAGTGAGGTGAACCGTATCGTTTTCAGTCACTTGTGAGCTTAGATCTGTCAACGATGCAAAACTGATCTGAGGTGAGGTGAAGTGATGTGAGGTGAGGTGAATCGTTTTGATTCACTTGCGAGATTTGGTGTGTCTTCGGTATTACAGTAATAACAGTACAGTACCCTAATAATGCCGGTATAAGAGATAATCTACATGCCACCAAGGCACTATATGGCTACCCGTACAGAAAATGTATAATTCCGGCAAATTACACCGAATAACACTGCGCATCTATACAGTTTCAATATGTCGCCCATTCTAACCGAAGTGATTTAAAATTGACAGTTAGCGCAATTCCATTGGTTGATTATTGATAACTAGCGCGATGTCATTGGTTGCTTATTGATGGCTAGCTTATGTACGCGACATATCGAAATAGTATACAGTAGATGCGCGATGTTATTCTGTGTAAGGTTTAAAGAACCGAGATCGATGTACTTTGCCGGAATTATAAATGTTCGATAGGAGTGGTAATATAGTGCTTTGGTGTCATGTAGATTATCTCATTTCATGAGGGTAAGACTACTAGAACATTTATGCATTTACTAACTAGATACCACAAACAAAATGGATTTTAGACATTTGGCCTCCTTTAACATCTCTGTAGTCACGCATACATTATCTCCTTTGCTATCCTTCTTGGTCTTCTGCCGTTTCCTTTCATCGCGAAACTTTCGATGTTACTAATGGTGTAGTGGTTAGCACGCGAGCCTGTTACTCGATACGATTCGACAGACCTTAGGCTGTGGGTTTGTGCCTCAGCTGCTTCGATTCAAAAACAGGGATTTTTCACGAGCTTACAAATCCGCATTTGAGCATTAGGCTATTGTACCACGGCGACATGGACAGCAGTGAATTTGCGGTATATAAATTCAAAGTAAAATTATGACCAATTGAAATTTATTTGTAATTTAATGCTTCTATTGACTAATGGCTATGAGTATTCTATATTTCTTCTGTGTTCTGTGTCTCCTAACATCTTCCCATATCTATGTTGTCTGTAAATTTATAATTAATCAATATTTTCAATATTTTCCCTATCCTAATTTTAGTACCTAAGAAAAGACAGCCTTTTTAATAACAAAAGGAAAAACTGTGCATCTTCTAACATGTAGGCCTAGTCTTACAGCAAATTTTATTAATATCAGCACTATGCATAGCCTACCGAGTGTGCACTACAGTATGCATACCTTTAGTAAAGCTTCGTGTCTGTTTTTACTAACTCATTTAGAACGTTATTATATCATTTACCATTCTTGGATAAGTAGGCTGTAAAAAAGTAAGCCAGGAGCTTAACCATGTAGTACTAAGCGGATGGGCGTAGCCGTAATCACGCCCCCTGGATATAATAGGACACTAGTCTATCACAGGTTACTTTGTACTTTCCGATTTTCTTGCACGGCTGGTGCGCGGAGCAAACTCTACCCAATTTTAATGTCTGCGTAAAAATCGACACCGCCTAGGATCTATAGATCGGTTTATCGGCATACTACCGCCTTAGACCATTCGGCCACCGAGACCCTGTGGTCAGTAATCATTGTTTTCGCTAAGACATTTTGTCAATTTTTGTGTCACTTGGGTTGGTTCCGCCGGAACCGCGTAATGTGCATACCTGCTGGATTTCAATGGCAACCAAATGGGCACAGTCAATAAGATTTCTAATAATATTTAACCCATTAACTTCAACCAATTGCTAGGCTACATAATTAGCACATTCACTCTATACTAAAATAGACATTTTTATTTCACTATTATTAGCCTAATATTAGGCACCATATCTTTAGAAATCCTATAGTTTGAGCAATTTGCACAAGTGACTTTTTCTTTTGCACAAATCATGTCATTTTGTTAATTTTGTATAAAGTTATAATATTGTAATAATATTTGTTTTATGATTATATAATTTTTTATAAAATGTTTTAACAAACTTAATTATACCTCAACTTTCCATGCAAGTTTCCACTTTTTTCAAAATAAATTTAAATTTTAACATCAAGTACACTATCTTTTACATTAAATTCCATTTAGCTTTTGCCCATATGCATAATAGATGTTCGTAATGCTACATTACATTTGTGATTGTATAAATTTAGTACGTGCCTAAATGAAAACTTGTTTCCTTGTCTAGCTATTGGGTGAGACGTAGGCATAGAACTGAACTTTTGCATTCTGATGCTTGCATAAGCCGAAGATGGTTGGAGTGTGAAGCTGTGATGTGCCATGTAGAAGGTAAAATGTTAACAATAAGTATGCCAATTTAGTATAAATTTTATAAAAGTAATTGTTAATCAATCATCATGCACTTTATATCAAATATACGCACAAGTAATACAATAATAAATATGGTTTTCACTTTGTGTAGATAGCTAATAATTTATTAACTAGCAAAGTAGCCGTGTTTTACATTTGTAAAAATTGTGACATTTGTGGCATCATGTAGGCCTAATATATTTTTTGTACATTATTTGAGATACTTTTTATTGTGTAGGTAAATCACATGATAAAAATTAGAATGATGTACATTTGTACAACCTATTATAAACCTATATATATACTAAAGTATAAAAATTCAATTATTCAGATTCTAATTTGAAAATATTAACTTAGGGCTAAAATATAGTTCGCTTTCAATACATAGACGATAGATATTAGAGTAGTGTAGGAAGCGTGTGTGTGTTTTAGGAAATGTAGCCTAACTAGTGGTATGTTCGGCACAAGTCGTACGTACCAGTTGGGTCACGAGGTGTTTCTCGTACGTACTACTTGGCGCGTAACCCGTGCGTTCGTGCGGACTCGTTTGTACGAGATACGAAGTTGTATAAACCGTTCGATATACATCTACTAACTTGTCGTGAACTTGATGTAGAAATTTTCAATCAAGTTCACGACTTGGTATATATTAATTTACGAGTTGGATGTGTATCGAACGGTTTATACGACTTCGTATCTCATACAAACGGTTTGCACAACTTCGCTCGAACGCAGTACGTACGACAAACACCACGTGACCCAACTGGTACGTACGACTTGTGCCGAACGCAGCATAACTGCCTCTCAGCAATGTCAGCATTCGTAACTCATAACATTTGTTTTTAGCAACATTGACTTCATCTAGCACACATAGGAGCCAAGCTCATTTACAGCTGATGAGTCATTTCATCGAAGGACAACAAGATGAAAGATAGATCGGCATAATATTCCAGATGTGACACCACTGCACTCTCGCTGACCCTCCTTTGAAAAAGGTCCTACATTACCACGACTGCAAAACGTAGTCAGGAATTTAGTCTGGAATGGAACAGCGTGGCGTATTTTTTCATGTAAATGAAGTTAATGAACAATGAACATGACCGGATGCCATGCTGGGGCTGCTTTGTCTTGAGTAAATGAATGTGAACGAATGGTGTACCACCCGAGAACATTAATGATTTACAGCGGATATACTTACTGCTGCTATGTTTTTGCATTAAACTGAACTACATAGTCATGCAAAAGGTTCCTGGAGGCATGCAACGAGTTCACGACATACCGATCCAGCAAACGGTCATGTAAAAGGTGTATAAGATGCAGAATCTGCTACAGTTACATCACAATTGTAATAACTTGGGTTTCTTCGTCTAATTATAAACCATTGTTTCTTGACACAGAAACATCGTGTCATAATCATTTCTGTGTCAATCTAACGTGTCATAGAAATAGCTCGAGTAAAGAATTGCGTAACATCGATTATGCCAAGTTTGCAACACACTGCATGGCATACGAATCACATAATTAGTTAATGACAAATATGGCACCCACCAGATACAAATCTGAGTCGTTAGCCTGAGGAAAAAAGTGTAGAATCAAGGCTCTTTCATGAATATGCGTATACGATCTATTCATATAGCCATGAATATTGTTGCGGTATGAAGAGCACTTCTAGTTGCTCATATTATCAAGTTTAGTATCAACATAATACGTCCTGATTTATATTTATACGCACAGATCCATCTATGCTCTACGAACTGAACAATCACTCCGACCTCTCGTCAAATGAAAGCAGAAAACAAGAAGTAAGAGAACCTTGAATTCAGCTTGTCCCTAAAAGTTCTTCTAAAACAGGATCCTCAGTTACTGAAACATGTTACCGTACCGAGTAGCAGAACCCATAAATGTGTGCATGTGGATGAAGTGTACAAAAATAGCAGTGGTCGCAGACTATCCCATACTAATTATTGTATTGCCGGTCGCGGTGTATCCTATGCTAGTGCATCGTCAGAGCCGCAGACGCGGGTGATACAACTAGCACAAATTTTTGCACAGTTTTTGTATGATAAATCGTTGTAACAACGTTACTATATTTTATCTAAATTCTATCCATGATTTGGTGTCCGAATCACTAGTCGCACTAACGTCACGCCTGTATGCTGGACACCCGAAAACATCAAAGAAATTTAACAAGATCCGTCAACCTGCATGGTGCGGCGTCTAAATTGCTAGTCGTGCTGTCAGCGATTGCTGCCCATGGTAGGCTCAACGTTGGCTCACCGTCTAAACCGAAGCTGATCCACCTCAGCATAATATTACAAGCCTTTCACAAGATTAGCAAGTTGCCTGAATAATTATTATTGCTGAATAATAGAATATACGGTATTCTAATTCTACAGTATCTATATTTCGGTAATTTGGAAAGGTCATAGATCGATACACAAAGCGCATTCTTACCATAGGTCATCTTTGTTTCTCTTTCTGATACACACTAGGTAGACATGAAAAATGTTAGTTTGTGTAGTCCAGCTAAAGGTCAAGAGAGGAATCCGGAACCATATGAGGTGTGATGTGAGGTATGGCAGGCGGAATGTCTGTGATTGCTTTGATTACAGCAATAATATACTTGGGAATATGTTGCTATCTGGACAGATTAGATAATAATAATAATTATTATAATACCGTGGTATACTAGTAGGATATCCCATGATTCCCCCATTTTACAGCCTCATTACCTTTGCCAATAAGAGCATGTATCCCCTTCTCACCCTACCCCCAAATCCATAGTTCCACATGTACACAGCCCACAGCTGGTTTTAGAAGATCACAGCGGCCGACATACCGAAATTCGACATTACAGTGAATAACCTATATATGATTATATTTAATTACATTTAATACAGCTCCCATTCAACAAATTTATCAAATGGGTGGTTTTATCATAATATCAGACCTAAATCTATTACTACACTAATATGCATATCTTACAAAGCCATCAGGCGACACACAAAAGGGTACTGGACCGAATAAGAGATAGGTTATAGAGATGCACTCGCCCAAATACAATGTTTACTGGCCTGAAAAAGGCCCACTGCCCCACATTGAGTTAGACTCACCTACAGTAATGTTCACCCTAGTTTTCACGTGCCTGCATTATCATCATAAAAATTCATCATGTCTCCCAGCTGCTCACAAAAAAATTAATGTTTTGGCCCGACGTGTCACACATAAAACTAACGGGGATAATCAATTACGTATAGCACTACGGATTATTGAAGTGTGTTAAATGATGTCATTTTATCATTTACAGACGTACCATACATAATATTTTTTATCAGCGTTGAATGTACCTGCCAGCTGCCAGTTTTATAACTAGGCTACTGCTACCTAACACACCAAATTAAGAATCTATGACCCTCGTCCCTCAGATTAGGAATATTATATACCTCTACCCCAAGTTGGGGTCCTCAACTACTCTTGTGCCTCCGTATGTGTCACAGAATACGAGGTAAGATCAGTAACAATGCACCTGTCTTGGGGAGTCTCTATAAACAGCAAGATATTATTATAGGGTACACTGTACAGACAAACAATATTGTGAGATATGACCTTGATAGCAACGTCAATTGCTGGATTTAAATTGGCCCAGTATGCTTCTGAACCCCTCATTTATTTGTACTAGAGTTGGGGCATTACAAAAATTATATCAGATCCAATTGCCCCCTCCCCCCTTCCCCTTTATACTCTCTTACATCCTTTGTTCCATAGTAGCTTTGTAGTACACAGCACGGAAGTCGTTTATAAATAGTCTGGCTTAGAGTTCCTTAATGTACATTAAGGAACTCTAGTCTGGCTCAGCCAGCCTGGCTGCGAACACTAAGGGGCAGGTTTGATTTTTTTCTAAATTGAGGAGCAACGTACAGCTTTCACCCGTTTTTTACTTTTCTTGCATAATGCGGCATTTCAGAATTATCAAAATTATTTATTTAAGTGGAATGCTGTCAGTTGGCAATCACGGACGGAGTTAAGTTAGTGAATCACAAAAAGTAATCACCTACAAATCACCTTTCTACACCCAATATCCCCAAAGTCAAATCCCGCTCATATGTGCCTGATGTCAGATTCTGAATGGTGTCCACAGTAAATCACTTGAGTGTCTAATAGGATCATCAGTAAATCATGAGTAAATCGCTTCACAATGGGATGTTGTGATGGCCGTAGTACTACACCTGGGAGGTTAAATGATTGTTGTGATGCGTAAAGCACCGAATGACCTTTGGCTACTGAGAATGCTGAAGATGGATCACTGGTGTTGGGGTCAGTGGGTGTGGTGCTGAGTCAGATAATTATTGTTTGTTATTGTGTATGGTGTGTGGCTAGTGTTATTGTTTTGAAACCAACAATTTCGTAGGCTATTATTGAGGACTAAGTATGACTTTCATGTGATGTCCTGAGGATTTTGTGAAATAACGATATAGAACTAGACATGCATACCGTAATTCATATATGTTGTACCTAATTTTGTAAATTACGGTTTACAAGAAATCACCAAATATTAAAAGTGGATTAGATTATTATAACTCTATATTTTAATTTTTAAATGACCAGTAGATTTTTCTAGTGTGTTTTTACACAATATCATGGATATTTCAAAGTGGGTATACGGTAAAGTCTCTTCAAATTCTAGCAAGAAATATTTATACCTAATTTAATTTCGGGAAATCCGAGCTGCATAAATGCCGAAATCACAGTATGCCTGCCCTACATGATGGATGAAAAACAGCTTTCGGATGAAATCATGAAAATAATATTGTTTTGGTGAAAATCAGTCTTTAGTCGTTGACATACCAAATCTTAATTCGAGTTGATTCGAATTATGACTGATTCGAATTGATTCGAATCAACTCGGATTGGAAAAATGCACCATTGACACATTGCCAGGTAAATCGAGGTAAATTCGCTTGGATATCGCGATCGATCGTGATCTCTTTGACAGGGGGCATAACTCCGTCGTTAATACCTACACATCACGTGATAAGCAAATGCGAGTTGATTCGGATTAATCGATTTTACCGTTTACTGCCCATGCAAAGCGAGTCAAAGCTTGATTAGAGAAGTGGGTTGGCAAAATCCACATCGAGGAGGGGTGAGAAAATTTACCTGAGTTGATTCGGATCAACCCGAATTAAAGTGAGTATACTCACAATATAATGAGTCAAGGTCTAGAATCTTGATTTTGAGGTAAGATGTATGTATATTCTTACCTCAGTCATTTCCATCTTCTGAGAGTTGATATTGCCAACGATGTCATGTTTTTGCAAGTGAATCACCAGCACAGCTAACGACAAAGCCTCAACAAATTACGAACCGTTTTGAGTCTTGAGTGTGCTGTTTAGTGTCTATACATGTATGATGTATTGATTTAGGTCAGGATTCAATTTCTGAAAGTAACATTCTAATTTACCTCAGTCATTTCCATTTCCTTCTGAGAGTTGAAACTGTCAACGATGTCACGTTTGTGAACCTGCATGACTAGGCCTCCCATCACCATTTCCCCCAGTATCTTCTCAGCCTGTCAAATTGACACTGTTAATGGATACGGTTCTGTTGAGTGAGGGCATGAACAAACAAAGGCACCGTCATTGAACAAAAAGAGTTCCAGTTGTCGTACACATGGGATCGTGCCCTTAGTAACATTTATCGCTGCCTGTGACAGTGTTACGTGACCAACTTTCGATGACAAGTGGGTCGTATTCTAGCACTTGACAGTGAAGCAACTGAAGACTACGCGAACAGCAGAGCACCATCGTATAACTACATTATAAGTTAACAAGTCGATATCAAGAATATCACAACTATTATACTGAGCTTCAAAAGAAATTTTTTTGCGGTGCTATGAAGTGGTACACAATTAATTATAGTAGTTAATATTTGGTAATGTAGGTATATAAAGTATCATTTCATCTAACAGCTAAATGATTGGCATTTAAAAAATGTAAAAAAACTATACATTCTGCGCATGGCCTAATGTTTAAACCAGTGTCGTGCAATCCATTTAGCATTGTTTTTACACATTTTGTGTTTGTCAATCTTACTCACTCCGAGATTTACTCAACAACTATTGATAAATGACATTGATTTTTTGACAACTTTTAGAGTGTACACCCACTTCTCTACGTACCAAATAGTAAGAATATAATCCATTGCATACCATTTTATAGTGTAAAAAATGCGTTTCTTTTGACGCTCAGTATATATGTTACATACCGTGTCCATGTGAAAGATGAGATCAAGTTCACTCACTCCCTCAAAACATTCGTCTAGCGTTTCCACAAATACCTGCAAGTACAAAAATACATTATCATGGTAACTCCTCATTGTGGTGTAAATTTATTCAGATACATTACATAATAATACCTTGAAAAAGCAACAGCATACAGTATAGGTGATGCTGACATTCAAAGGGTTTATTGGAGATACGTTATATAACTTATATAACTGCATAATATACGAACAATCAAACCATTTCAAGTTAAAGTTAGTCGGGAAGCTGAGGCAATCAGAATATGTGGACAAAACCACCAAACATGAGCAGGATTTTCTTTCCATCTTAGATTTTTCAATAATTTCAGTTAACTCTTTGACTGCCAGGATAATTAATTGTATCTTCTCATGACGTATATATAAATCTTTGGCAATCAAAGAGTTAAAGAGAGCGGGAAGAAGGCAGCGGAATTCACACGCGAGAGCTACCCACATACCAGATGCTAATTTTGGAAATTGAGCAAGTTGTCAGGAATCGAGGCAACTGGGGATAAGTTCTTTGGCCAAGGGAATTCCAGTAACACAGAAAAAATGCCAAAACACTTTTGTCGTGACTCATTTATCCAACATCAAAAGGGGACCACTTTAGTTTAGGTTTACTTAGCTACTGTCCTTGCCCCCCATAAAAATTTTCAAATTGATTAATTATACAGGGTGTCCCACAAAAATGTAACCATTATCATTTGGTTATAACATTTTATTTATTCACATATTAACATAATGTTTTCTCTGGTGTATACTGTATAGATTAAAAAAATTTTGAATATCATTTTTCTATGTGAATTAATTAGAAATTAGAATTATAGTAAAACATCTTAGACCGAAAAGTTAGAAATGGCAAAAAGTGAAAAAAATTAGATGGTTTCATCTAGTTCTTATTATCGGTGTCTAGTTTCTTCAATATTCATAATCTGTTTATTTCCAAATGAAGATTTTTGTTGACAATCTTAGACCATTTATACAGTTATCAGGTGATTTTTTAGAAAATACAGTGAAACCCCGTTTATCTGGCACTCTGCATATGCCATTTTCCCCCCAATTTTTGCCATTTCTAACTTTTCGGTCGAAGATGTTTTACTGCAATTTTAATTAACTCACAATAGAAAAATGATATATAATGAAAAATTTTCATTTTTCTGCCATACACCAGAGAAAAAATTATCTTTATATGTGAATAAAAAAGTTATAGCCAAAAGATAATGGTTACATTTTTGTGGGACACCCTGTACTAAAATGTACCTGAGTAAGGTCTAGAATTCCTAGCTCACTCTCTGAGGCATCAACATAGAAGGCAAAGTAGAGAAGTGCATACTGTCGGTACACTAGCAGGATGTCTGGGGTGTGGAGTATGCTGTAATATTACACAATTCAAATAATGACGTGTGTTTTAGTCATTTTATTATGGTCACGCAATCAGTGAGACATTAATATGTTCTGCATGCACAATAGAACGACAGTAACATCTATGCCACAGCACATTCACGCTATAAACAGCTACAGTCTATATTGACTGAAAGTAAGTTGATGGAGAAACCGGAGTACCTGAGAATTACAGTCACAAGAAAAATACCATGCCAAGTTTTACGGTGATCCAGGGTCGAACCAAGGAATGCCAGGATCATGGGATCTCAGGGCGAGCATACTGTACAAAGACATAATAAGGTTTACCAAATCTGGATGGAGTGGTCCAATGGTTCTATGGCTAAGCCTTGTAAGAGATTAGATTGTCAGACTTCTTAGACGAGATGGCGGGAATATAGCTCAGACTGTTAAAGCATCCAGTATCATGGGTTCGAATCATGACTGTTGGGGTATTATCTGAAAATTTATTTGAGTGATTTGTCATTGTTCTGTGGGTTAGAACACATTTCCCTAGCCTCAGTTTACCAAGCCTGCAAAATTGATCCAGTACAGTTGTATATTCGCCTTCACAGATAGATGGAACTTACCGTCTAGGGGAACGAGGTTTTGCAGCTATTACACATAATTCAATAGGGCGATAAATTAAGATCTTTACTTTTTACAACACGCACTAATGTGATATGACTAACTCTTTCGCATCGAGAAAGTTGCAAACACTGTCCGGCCGACTGTGTACTGTGGTGTACGTCTCACGTATGATTCTTTGCTGTTCTTGTATTGTCTGCAAATCATGTAACATTTAATATTGATTATAAATATTAATTTATAATGATATGAAAATCAATATGCATGATGCATCCAGTGAATGAGCTAGGCCTATATAGCCTGGCGCAACGCCAGTGCCCTTTTCCTGTGCGCCATGTTGCCCTAATTTT
>WNLI01077098.1:0-10913 GCA_025802215.1 Wirenia argentea
CCCAACACAAAACGGCACCCACCATCCTCCAACCCCCCCCCCCCCCCCCCCCTAAACAGTACTATACTTGAGAGATCACTACATATGGCAGATAGGTCCTTTGTCAGTGTCCTTTGACAGTGCTGTGAATAACATGAACGGATATACAGTATCAGTACATAATATAGCAGACAGGTCCTGTAGCTTCTATAGTCCAACTGGCAGTGCTGTAAGGGAGATAACATGGATAGATTATGGCATCTTTATACCTCGCTACCTTACTCCCTCACCCCACGGGCCCACTGCACCCTAATAGTCCACGGTACTGTACTTAAGAGATCACTACATAATACATATGGCAGATAGGTCCTTTGTGTAGCTTCCATAGTCCAACTGACAGTGCTGTGAATAACATGGATGGATATACAGTATTTTATGTGTCCGCCACCCTACCGTACCCAACCCTATTTGGTACTGTACTTGAGAGATCACTACATATGGCAGATAGGTCCTTGGTGTAGCTCCGTACCTCTCTACAGTCTACGCCTGTGTTTCGTGGACAGTTAAACAGGCCTATGATACAATGTGGAAGAACGGCCTCCGGGAGGTATTGAGGGTCAGACCTAAACTACTACGCTTAATCCAGGCCTTATACAAAGATACGACTTCCTCTGTACGCTCTGAAGGCGACCTCAGCGAGTCGTTCAATGTAGAGGCTGGAGTTAGGCAAGGGTTGTGTGCTGTCACCACTGATGATCAATATCTATTAATGGGTTATTGGGTATAATCAGATATTTATATTGGATAAAATTTAATGTGGGTGTTGATGGATTAGATACAAGTTGGCTTTTATGACTTTTATCACTGCACAATGTATAGATTAAATATTTGAGAATAATATCAATTGTCTAAATCAATGATACCATTAAACTATTTTATACAACAAAATTGCAAATGTGAGACCAATTGAGCTGGATACTATACTGTAGTTGTTTGTTATCATTTATGTAACATTTTGTTACTTAACACATATTATTATGTTATCTTATCCAAAATACTGGCTCAATATGAACAAAAAATTGGGGCACCATAAGGTTAGTAGGTCAATCCACCTTCACTGCTAACTGTAATACATATGCAATTATATATACATATAAAAGTAAAAGCATAACCAATGTCAAATGAAAGATAAGCATACACAGTAAGTGTTTGTTTGGAGACTACATGACTTACAAATCACAATATATTTACACTGATCTAAGCAGACTAATAAGCCATGTTTAGTATTGTTTATGCTATAAAAAAAAGTGGCTTGACGTGGATCGTTTACCACAGGCGTGTTTGGGGTCAGATGTGAGATAGTACAGTTATAGTGGTTACTCGAAACAGCAGCAAACCTGCATTTGGTGCAATCATGCCCACAATGACATAACAGATCCGAGCAGGCAGCCCCATGACAGGGAATCCCAGTTAATGCACATCTGTACTACTTCACTCCACTCAAAGCGTCTCAGTGGCCGAATGGTCTAGGGCGCTGGTATGTCGATAAACCGATCTATAGATCATAGGCAGCAGCCGTGGGTTCGACCCCGACATGTGACGTTGATTTTTACCCAGAAATGAAAATTGGGTAGACTTTGCTCCGCGCACCAGCCACGTGAGAAAGTCGGAAAGTAACCTGCGATAGACCAGTGTCCTATCCAGGGGTGTGGTTTTGGCTACACTCATCCGCTTAGCACTACAGAAACAGGGTTAAGCTCCTGCTCTATGGGCCACTCTGGCTCTGAAGGATTTACTTTTATTACGTCGCTCTTGATGTCATAAACATATATGGCATACGAGTGTGTTACCACTGAAAGAGTTAATAAATTTCCTATATTTATGCGGTACGCTTTTGAGAGACACGCTGACTTGATTATTTTGTATAATATTTGTTGAAAATAAACTAAAATAAACCAAACTACCTGTCTGAAGTATCTTCGACGAAGCATGCCTTTGTTGTTGTCTAGTTTATCTGCTACAGCGGCACCATATATCTCCATGGATGCAGTGAACACTACAAGGTCGTACCACTGACTTACCTGGCGACACATTTAGGTTATTACAGGTGTTACTACAGGTGTGTTATTACTTATTATAGTGTGTTGCCTTGATATTTTACTGAGAAATGTAGTCACTGAACTCTAGTTTATCTGCTACAGCAGGAGTGAACACAACAAGCCCGTACGAACTCGCACCACTGACTTACCTGGCGACACAATTAATTAGGTCATTACAGGTATTAATACAGGTGTGTTTATAGTGTGCTGCCTTAAGATTTACTGAGAAATGTAGTCAATGAACTCTAGTTTATTTGCTACAGCTGGAGTGAACACAACAAGCTCGTACGGACTCGCACCACTGACTTACCTGGCGACACATTTAATTAGGTCATTACAGGTGTTATTTTAGGTTGTTGCCTTGAGATTTTACAGACGTAACAAGAAAAGTTGTCTAGTCATCAGCTGCTACAGGCCTACAGCGGCACCATAAATCTCCATGGATGCGGTGAACACTACAAGGTTGCACCACTGACTTACCTGGCGACACATTAATTAGGTCATTACAGGTGTATTTATAGTGTGTTGCCTTGATATTTTACTGAGAACGGTAAGAAAGGTGGTCTAGTCATCAGCTGCTACAGCGGCATCGTATATCTCACTGACTTACCTGGTGACTGACACATTAATTACATTATTACAGCTGTGTTGCCTCAATATTTTAAGTACGGAGAAATGTAGTACTGCAACTCGTAAATAGTGTGTTGCCATGAGATTTTACAAACGAGAAATGTAGTCAATGAACTCTAGTTTATCTGCTACAGCTGGAGTGAACACAACAAGCTCGTATGGACTCGCACCACTGACTTACCTGGCGACACATTAACTAGGTCATTACAGGTGTGATTACTGATTACATGTGTTATTATAGTGGGCTGCCTTTATATTTTACAGAAAGATATGTCTTATATTTTATCTGCTACAGCGGCACCATATATCTCCATGGATGCAGTGAACACTACAAGGTCTTGAAGACAAAATTGAAATGTACTTGTAACGTGTCTCTGTATCTGCTACAACAGATCCACATTTCATACTTTCAATCTGGCAATTTTGTTAGCGCATAGGCTCCAGTGTTGGAAATACTTTTTTACAAATGATTTGCAATGACTTGCAGTTTGCATGGTTGTGACCATAAATTGAATAGCAATTCACATCGCTGATTATGAGTATTATTAACTCAAACACTGGACATAAATCTACTAAGTTGGTGGTCAACTGACTGTTAAGTGTTAACCCCGTTGTCGTCAAATGGGGCATAGCAAAATACGTAGCTCTATCACTATACACAAATGCTTCCTACTTTCCATAGTCATAATAAACTGAGCGTTATTGGAGTTAAATCTTGAGGCCCAAAATTTATGAAGCTCTATCACTCTCTCACTGTACACAAATGGCTACTTTTCATCTTCACCTACACATTTTGTACTATGACCTCAGCCCCACAAAGCAATATTCCGGTTCGTGATCCTGTTCGGTGGGAGTCTGTTGGCGGTATTCGGGAGTGGTGCGGGTGATTTTGCCTCAGCTGGACCTCTTGGTGTCCTCGTGATCTCGGTGGTGGCGGCGTATCGGTGGAGGAAACAGGGCTGGAAGGGCTCAGACGTGAGTTACAGTTACTTATGATTTTCACACTAAAATTTCATTTCGCACCAGTTTCTCTGCCTTCCTTATTTCAGTAGTGAAATAAAATGCTGTCACATTTTAATCCTTAGCTTATCGACCTCATCACTCTTTGTGCATTATATTATTTGTAAATTAGTCACTAAACATTTTGAGTAAACTACATTCGTTGGGCCTTATTATGCATGTACAGTAGTACATGGACTGTACTTGAAGCTCAGCAAAATCTGCGCGAAATAGTGCTGAGTCAGCGTTCAGTAGATGCAGGGATTGTATTACCATTCGCCCCTTTTGTGAAATTCGCAATATGTTTTAGCATGAAAGGGAACGATTTTGTGGTTTAATACGTACCAAAATTTTTTACAAATTTAGAACCATAATTGTCTCGCTCACATTTTACAGCATTATGGCATGTGAAACAGACACGCATGTAAAGTGCCCGAAGGTTAGTTAGTAGTATGATGGTTGTGAAACTGGAGTACCCGGAGAAAACCACCGATCGTCGGCAGGATATTTCCATGTCCATTACTGGTAAACAGCAGCAAGAAGCCAGCAGAATTTCTTCTAAAGTTAACTATTCTCCAGATGATGACTTTAGCTTGAACTAGTGAAGGCAAAGCAGGGATAAGTTAATAAGTTGCCCAAAGCAATTCCTGTAACACAGGAAAAATGCCAGATGCAAATTTTGCCGCGACCCAGGCTTGCCCCAAAGACCCAATCTGTCACTGATTTATTAGGGAGGTTAAAGCTAGAGAGATTAGACAATGGTGGAGGAGTTCCCATCAAATCGTACCTCAGAAACGACCTTCGTCGTAGATTTTTGCGAGGCACATCAAGTGTTTTTTGTTGCAACGGTATTTGTGTTTTGGCCTTGACCGCACAACTGTCAGATTTTCACAGTTACCGTAAGTCAAACAAAGTGGCTAAAGTACCGGTACCGGATCTTACATGTATGTCAAAATTGCTAGATACCGGTACCATAAAATATTACTATTAGTGACATACGTTGCTCAAATTTATCCACCAAAAATTACCTACATCCGCTTTTATTCTTTGACCCTCTTCCGGGGAAACATTACCAATGCAATTTCCGATAATTTAAGAATATTCATGCAAATTTCGTGCATATACGATTATACCTATGTTTATGGGTAAAAATCAACTAATAAAATGTGCACTACCGCAGAATCGAGACAACGCGATTTTGCCGATATCTCGTCCCCGGCGTTCATACGACGGAGTTCGCAGATGGGGGAATCCCTCGCGGAGCATGCGCAGATGGTTTGACCTATATTGAACTCCTCCTCGATGGTCTTATCTCTCCCAGCTTAACCTGCGGCTGCCTACTACTCATTTTCAGAATCCAATGCCACCCGTGTTTGGCCATCTGTGGACCATCTTCCAGATACTTCTCTTTGGTTTGGTCGGCGCTCTTGTCGACATTCGCAGCTTGGACTGGCTCATCGTTGGTGGGTATTCTTGAAATACATTTAAACTCGCATATTATTTGGGTATGTGTAAGTTTGGTTATACAGTATTCGACAATGTGACAAATAACTGCAATATATCGTTCCATTTCTAATACCCATCCCCCCATGCAAGTAAGGTGTGGGCATCTTCAGTATAGGCCTAGTGGGTCGACTGGTTATGGCTTCCTCATGCCATTTAGCAGTACGGTAGTGTAGATGATTAATTTATGTATATGAATTGATTTATTCATTCGTTGATTGATTCATTCCTTTATAGATTAATTTTGTCCTCCAGGTAAAGGAGTGAGCAATCTTCAGTATAGGCCTGGTGGGTCGACTGCTCATGGCGTCACTCATGCCATTCATGAGTATCCTTAGCTCTGTTGTGAGTACTGTTTGATCGATTGATTGATTAGTTTCCTATCCCATGAGGTAAAGGTGAGAGCAATATTCAGTATAGGTCTGGTGGGGCGATTGGTCATGGCGTTCCTCATGCCATTCGTGAGCATCCACACCTCAGTACTGTCAGTAGTCTGTACTGATTGATTGATTGATGTTTCTCAAGAACAGTAATCTATGATTAATTCATCGATTGATTGATTATTTCATATCCCAACAGGTAAAGGTGTGGGCATCTTCAGTATAGGCCTGGTGGGGCGATTGGTTATGGCGTTCCTTATGCCATTCGGGAGCATCCTCAATGGTAAAGAAAAGTTGTTTGCGATGTTTACGTGGCTTCCTAAAGCTACAGTTCAGGTAAGCCTTTTAAATCAGAATTGTATCGTCGTTGAGTTTTAGATATGTCATTCTTCATAATGTATATTGACAAACAGAAAGAAAATTTTTATAAATTCTACCCAATAATAAACTAGTTATGATGGTTTGAGATAGGCTAATTAGCCTTGTCATACAGTATTTTCCCGCCAAAAATATCATTTTGAATTTTACCGAAAGTGAAATCACAAGCGGTACATTGTGTATGTCAACAAAACTGCAAAAGAATATCGACACCCCAACAAGCTATAACGACCATTTTAGCTTGTAGGCTACATTTTGTTAACAAAAACCAAACGGCGGGTGGTTTTATATTACAACCAATTTGAAACACTGCAGTAGTAAGCCGGCTTTCGCAAATAAATGACTACTTAGTGTTTGTTCTGCCTATCAAAATAAAACCAGAAACAGAAATGAGAATTAACTGATTGGGAATATTTTCAAGACTCTTTATCTCCTTACACACACTCGATTGACAAATAATTGTTATTCACTTAATTTACTAATCAACCTACAGTACATTAACATATTTTTGTTTGCGCGAAACTAAGTTCATGCAATTATTAATTTTGCAGGCAGCAATTGGTTCGATGGCATTAGACAGGGCCCACGAGACAAATGCCTCTGAGGATGAGATTCAACGCGGAGTTATTGTGAGTACAGGAGTATTATAGGCTACTAATAGCATACAGTTACTGTTTACCGGACATGTGGGCCCCGTGGTGTAGTGGTCAGTGCTGCGGCTTTTCGTACGAGAGGTCGCTGGTTCGAGCCCAGCAAAAACCAGGGATTTTTTCCCGGGCTTTCCATCCGTAATTTGCGCGATTCCTGCATGGCAACATGGACAGATTCTGAAAGTGCGGTATATAAATGCACATATTTTTTGCTTTTTTATTTAGTGATAGGTTGTGCTTAGAACTACAATCTACAGTATAATGTTTAACTTACAACCTGAAGAAACTGTATTTATTCTCATCTATTAGTTTTGCATTATGAAGTATCCAAATCTACATAACTTTGTAAGCCAATTTAATTAAAATGTACATTTAAATTTTGCATTATAATGTATCCAAATCGACATAACTTTATTGCAGTAGGATAACTATTGTAAACTACTAATTGTACGATTTATAAATAATTTATAAATACATGTATTCTAAAATAATACTAATCTATTATAGTTTATTTTGATTTGACATAAATTGCCGTTATCTCGAATTATTGTGCATTTAGGCCATTTTAGGATTATAATCATTATTATACCAGATAACAATCTACAGCCATAGACTAAAGTACAATATTTTGGTCACATTACTCAAGATAACCATTATGCAAAGTATGCCAGAGACCACAGTGAAAGGCAAAATATTTATATACTAAGTCAACCTTGCAGACCACTTTATAAAATCATAAAAAAATATTCCATCTTTGACACTATGCAGTCAACCCGGCGCATAAGTCATCTGGGAGAGAAATGTCAGTCATGCCGGCTGAAGGGCCGAAGGCGCTAGTATGCCACTGAACCGTCAGGTCCGAGCCATGGGTTCAATCCACGTGTCATTGATTGTTACCAAAAAAATTGTGTATACAGTACAATTTTCGCCGAGGGGAAATTTTCGCCATTTTCACCCATTTCATTTTTCGACGAAAATTTACATAATTAAATTAATTTATTTTACTATAAAACAACGAAAATTAAAATCGGTGAAAATTAAATATATAGGCTATAGGCGAAAATTAACATCAGTGAAAATAACCACCTCTACAGTAGTCTATTTGCCCTCGCCTCGGGTTTCATTGCAAAATGCCGCATAACTCTCATTAGACTTACTTATATTTTACTATTAAAGCCACGTACCTTTTTAGCCGATCCCACACTCCCAACAGTTTCTGATACCTTGGGTGTGTACGTGGACCCATTGCTGATACTGGTCCGCCGTAAGTGGTCCGTGGATGCAGCACTACTGCGCCGTAGGTGGTCCATTGTGGTCCGTGGACTAGGGAGGCACGTCACGAACACTGTATCTTCGACGGATACTTCAAGTGGTTCACATTTTGGAGTTTTCTCGGTTTTTTCGCTCTTCTCGCTTAGCCACTCGTTCATCAGGTGCTGTGGTATTAGAAAGTAAATGAAAGTAATTTGGTAACAATACTCAGACAAAAAACTTTTTTCGGTAGCCTATAAGTCTCGTAGTAATATAACAATGGTGGTTTAAAATTGTTAATACAAAATATAAATCACGGAAATAACATAATGGTTCATTCCCATATAAAAATGTGTTTAGTAGATTAGCTATATATTAATAATAGCGTTTTAATCATTTGATGATCACTCAATGAGCGAGGCATATAACTGCACGCACAATAAACCGATGGCATCATCTATGTCACAGCAGATTCAAGATTACAGTCAAAAACATCCGAATGTGAGATGGTGGAGAAACTGGAGTGCCTGCAAAAAACCACCGGATGTGTGCAAGATTTTTCCATCTTCCTTGACTAACAGTGGGAAGAAGCCAGCAGAATTCCTACTAAAGCTACCAAGTCCCTAAATGCTCAATTTAGTCACTAAACTAGTGGATGCAAGCAGGGGTAAGTTCCTTACGCAAGATAATTACAGTTAACACAGGAAAATGGCGCGGCCCAGACTTGAACCCGGTCTCCGAGTTCTCAAGGCAACAACTCTACCGTTAAGCTACCCCTAATAATAAAGTAAAGTCTCGCATTTATATGGTGTATTTTCAGATATCTCGATCTACCAAATGTCGATGTTACATTATGGTCATGCGATAAATTCAATAAGTGAAAAAGTAAAACTAACGCGTTTGGTTTTAATCTTGAAAAGCGAGGCTGCAGTGGCGTTAGGCAGAGGTTGTGCTGTGAGGGGTGGAGTGATATCAGGGGCGACCACCACCGGGGTACAGGGGGTGCTCTGGGAGAGGGGTGCGGCTGGAGGGGGGTTGCTGTCCTCTGCGAGGGGTGGAGACACAATGGTGGCTGGGACGTCTGTCACAGGCGTGGTGGTGGTGTTGGTGGTTGTTATACGCGGCAATCGCCTGTCACAAAAGTTGGGTAAAGTTGCATACTCTACATTTATTATGTCAAATCATAAAAAAAAAATTATTTTTGCCTACTTCAATATACTTGCATAGCCTAGTGGAGCCTATTGATTCAGATCGCAATTTTGTTGGCCTGCAGGCGGCTTGTTTTTCCCAGTGACATATGCGTGTCACGTGAGTGACATGACATCGATTGATATACGTTCAGAGTGATCGAGCCAAGTAGGGATGTGCTGCATCCAATACTATTCCATTAAAACACAAGAGATACCAAGATCGTACCTAGGTTACTAGTGGACATATTAATTTAATAATAATGAATTTTAAAACATTACCTTCGTCCAAGTTGACTTTTCCTTCGTTTCCTGTGAGGAATAAAAATTGTTTTGTTAATTAGTATGAACAAAGGACACAAGTTTTTTGGTGAAGTAGGTGGTTAGCAATGATCATAACCACACAACCACAAGACTAGTTATCAGAATTTGAGACAGGCACGAGTATATTCTCTGGAAATGGAAACGGCCATGAATTAGATGTGTAGCACAGCATGTAGAGTCTGTTGTGAAGTCTTACGTTACATTTAGTTACATTAGGTAGTTTGTAGACTATGTAACCCTTGCCTTGATGTAATGGCTGAGATCAGTTTGTAAGGGCTGCATAGTTTAGTTGGTACAGCATATGTATACATGATGAGAGTTTCCGAGAGAACAGGAATAGGAAATTTGAGACGGGGGATGTACTGTGTTGTAGGAGCACGATAGCACCGAAATGGTTGCTTTTCCCATAGGTACTACTGCCTTTCATTTGTGAGTATTTCTTGGTATCATAGTCTTTGTCAAGCTATCAAAAGCTCCGGAAAAAGATCTACGAAAAAATATTGATGCAGCAAAGAGACATACAAACCAAACACTACTTTTGTTATACCTAGTAGAAGGCGGTACCTCACTAATTCTTCCTTCACTTCCTCTTTCACCTCTGCCGTCACGGTAACCGCAGCGTCCGTCGGCTCTTCACAATTTTCTGTCTTAATTCTGCCACTTTTCTTGGTGGTACAGTAGTATAATATTCTAGCACATTACTTTTACCTAAGACCATACCTATAGCTGGCGCTGCAGCAGTCACCGACGACACTTCATTTGTCGCCTCCTCAACTTCCGTCTTAATCCCGTCGCTTTTCTTGGTGATAGTCTAATATTCTAGCACATTACTTTTACCTAAGACCATACCTAGTAGAGGGAGCAGGAGTAGATTGAGTCACCGCCGGTACCTCACTCGATACCTCCTCCACTTCCTCCTTTACTTCCTCTTTCACCTCCGCCGTTACAGTCACCGTAGCGTCCACCGTCTCGTCACCATTCTCCGTCTTAATCTTGTCGCTTTTCTTGGTAGAATCACGAGACTGCTTTCGCTCCTGCTGCTTCTCCATCTTTTGGAACGCCTTCATGATCGCCTCCATCTTGCGTTCTTCTCGTGTCTGGGAAAGATTTACAAAATTGTGGAACAAAGTGAAAGATAGTACAGGATCGTGGAAAGATAGCTGAGAACCCAATATTATGCACAGACAGCCAATTCGGAGAACTGAAAAAAATAAAAGAAAAGTGTGACATTTATATTCCGCATTTTGAGATATCTTGATCTACCAATAGAAATCTACCACTAAAGAGTGGTTTTCTCCCCTGAATCAGGGAGGATTTTTCACACCTTCCATGACGGGTAGAAGCAAACAAATTCCCACGCTGCCTAGTTCCGAGATACTCAATAACAATGGAACTGGTGCATGGTGGAGTCAAGTAGGATTGAATAAGTTTCCCATGAGTATTACAGCTACACAAGAAACACTCCAGGTAGCGAGACCCTGGATTGAACCACTGATCCATGGACCACCAGCACAGCTCTTTAAAATGGGTTTA
>WNLI01077209.1:0-10907 GCA_025802215.1 Wirenia argentea
CGGACGGAAGGACGGACGACGGACAAAATCGGATTGGAATAGCTTACCGGAGCATTCGCTCAGGTAAGCTAAAAATGCAAGTTTGGTGACCACGTTTTTACTTGGAGCGCACAGTAGAATTTCGCACATAGACACAAAGAAAAATTTAAATACTATTCCTCTTTCCAATGGTATAAAATAACCTACGATCGCTTGAGAAATGGAGATATTACGACTTATGAGGATATAATGCAACAGTAATTTTGACATTATAATGGAAAATATACCGATGTAAAGTTTGTTAGTATATATACTTTATTCTTAACATCCTCACCACTCATATTGCGTAACGTCTGCGTAAACAATTCAACGAACTCTTTAAAATTGTCGCGATTGCACGACGTCGTATTTAAGAATCGTATCGAATACCTGGTCAATGGGATAGTCAAGATTTATAGATGTTCATAAGCTATAAGTAACAAATTCGGGTCTGATCGTCTATCAATCAAATATTGGGCGGAAAATTTACATTTTTAAACTCGACTAGCCATATCGCGCTAGGCCCAAGCAATACAAATTGTGGAAGTAGCTTGGTGTGTCAATATGGATAAGACTTCCCGTTCCGGTTTGATCTCGCATAAAGGGATGCTATCCCCGGTACCCCATTAATGTAGTGGTGAGGATGCTGAGCTAACACAGACTCAGTAGTCAGTTTAACTGACTTCAGTAATATCTGTGTACAAGAGGTACTTTTTAATACTCACTGGAACTGCCACACCATTTAGAGAGTCCTCATCAAGGAAACGCGACCCAATCGAGTTGCGGACAACTTTACGACAGAGATGCACCAGTCGGCTTGGCTCGTTTGATATAATCTCAATGGTTTTCACAGTTTCTGGCTTCAGGTTTTGAAGACATGCGGGGGAAGCAGATAGATTCCGAAGAACGTTGATGGCATTATCGCAGAATACGTTGGTGAGACTTGTGATTATCGTGAGGTTTTGTTTATGTATCGCATGTTCGAGCGGGTTACACGGCCCACATGTTGCTAGTGTTGATTTTTCATGCATTCGCGCATTTGATTGGATTAACATGTGAAGGACAGGTATGTTACCGCTGTCTACGGTAAACCACAACGGCAACGTGTGTCCGTCATCGGGAATGTCAGGATCTGCACCGTGTCGCAACAACAACGTGACCATCTGTGTACTGCCATGATGGTTGAAGACCGAATCGTTTAACGCCGTCATGCCGTGCTGACCGCGTGAGTTTACACTGCAATTATGTTCAAGAAGATACTCAACCGCTTCCAGATGTTTGTTGTTTACAGCAGCGATAAGCGGTGTGATGTTGTCGTCGTTTCGCGCGTCGATGTCAAACCCTTCGTTCATCATATGACAGATACAGTCGATGTTCCCTCCAGCAGCAGCTGAGTGAAGCAGTGTGTTACCAGAATTGTTACCCTTTGAACTGTTTGCTCCACGGTTTAGCAAGAACCGCACAATTTCCGCGTGGCCTCGTAACGCTGCGAGGTGAATCGGCGTGTACCCCATTGAATCCTCCCCGTCTATCTTAGCACCGGCACTCAGCAACAGATTACAACAACTGAGTTTTCCTCGTTCTGCTGCGAGATGCAACGCCGTTCGTTTGTTATACGCCGCCATGTTTACGTTACATTTTCGATCAAATAACAGGCATAACGTTTCGCCGTGCCCGTTCAGAGAAGCGACCATCAGCGGGGTGTACCGCCTTATATCCTGCGCGTCAATTTCCCCGCCACAATCCAGCAGCAGCTCGCAACATTTCATATCACCGTGCTGCGCGGCGAAGTGTAATGACGTCGCTGCACTATGACTAGTTTTATTTACATCACTATTGTGAGCTAACAACAGCCGTAAAACCTCCGGGAAGCCTTTTTCAGCAGCGACGATCAGCGGCGTGTGTCCGAATGCGTCTTCCGCTTCAAGATCCGCTTGCGCTTCAATCAATAACCGACAGCAACTGTAATGACCGTTCTCTACGGCACAATGAAGCGCTGTCCGATCGAGATGCCCGCACTTCCGCACGGAAGCCCCGTGATTAATCAACGATTTTATACATGATAAATTACCCGATAACGAAGACAGGATTAATGGCGTGTCATGTTGTGAATTTCTCGTATTGACATCGATTCCTGCTGTGAGTAATGTCTCGCAGCAGTCTCTGTACCCTTCATATGCTGCCAAGTGTAGAGCAGAGTTCTGTAACGGTCCGCCTTGTTGGTTCACGTCAGCGTGCCAGGATAACAGCAGCTGAATCAGCGATCGGTACCCGCTCTTTGCGGCTAACATCAGCGGCGTGGGTTCGTTATCATCGTGACAATCAGGCGATATCCCACCGTCAAGAATCACCACGACACAGTCAGCGTATCCCTCGGTACACGCGAGATGTAGACTCTTCTTAACCTCTTCATTCGTGTACTCGCCGGCCTGCACGATCTTATACGCTAGATGAAAGTCATTCTTCTCCACGGCACTCAGTAACCTGCGGAAAATGCAGATAATTAATACATCAATCAACCACGTGAGAAATATACTACGCATAAAAAACCCTTCATCGGTATATTTTCTAATATAGCGTCAAAATTACTAGGATATATTATCCTCATAATGTGTGCATTTCTCTAGTGATTGTAACATATTTTATACCATTGGAAAGAGGAATGTTTTTTCTTCCAGGCAGTGTGTGAAATCCTAGCGTGCGTTTCCGAATAAAAAGGCGGTCACCGTTTACATAAATTTGCGTTTTTCTTTTTTTACCCGGGATATTTTACGTTACTGTTACTTATATGTTTGCAATATCTGTATTTCTCGGGCGATTACATATTAATTTACAGTTACCCTTGAAAAGGCTGTCTGTACTCTGTATCTGAATTTCTAATATGGCATCCGAATAACAAAAGTATAAACATTTACGTAAACATACATTCATCGTGCGAAAAAATGAATGTTGATGTAAGCGGTAACTTTTTTATTCGGAGGCGAGTGTTGGAATTTTGCACACAGACTGGTATCAAAATAAGTTATGATCGCTAGAGAAATGCAATCTATATTACCAGCATAATATCTACCAGTAATTTTGTCACTATAACGGAAAGTACACCGAGGTATGGTTCTCTTACACCCAGTATATTTCGCGGTACTGTAAATAAATTATTATGTAGGCCCATGAATGTTAGTGCCACTCAGTTATACATCACTGTCGGTACTACTATCTGCCAACTGTCTACTTAACGAGCGTAAAATATCGATTACTGATGTTCAAATACAAGTGGTGCTCAGTCATGCCCACTTTCTGTCAGATATGATTAAATATTTGCGATTTTCCTATACAGTAGTAACAGTACATGACTGTAGTAAATATACATGTTCTGTTTGGGTGGTAGCTCAGTTCTTGAGCATTCATTCGGATATACAGAGAGCACAGGTACATCAGGAATTTTTGCTGTCTTGCTGGAATTCCCTTGGGTAAGGAACTGAGCCATAATACTTGCAGTAACTACTAGTTCAGTCGATGAAATGAGCATCTGAAAATCTGGGTAGCTTTTCCAAATTCCAGGAACTCTGTAGTTGAGTGTTGGCTTCTTCGCCATGTCTTTGATCCGCGGAAGCTAAAAAATCCTACCCACATCCGGTGGTTTTCTCTCTAGATCTATACTCTCGCTTCCACTCATGGTTAGTCCTCAACTAATATGGTCTGGGGATTACATCGGTACATGAATTGGTTGCCACCATTGAGTCATGAAGCATACCTTTTCTAAGGAGTGACACCATGCAGAATGATGTAGTGGTTAGAGTACCACCCTGTCAATCGACCCTACAGAAACCACCATTGAGACCAAGCGTTTTAACCTGCATTTGCAAGATTTCTACATGGAAACGTGGATAGATTGATTAGATTCTGAATGTGTAGCCTATAAATGCATAATTTTTGGTCTTGGACGTGAATTGAACCTCAGACTCTGAGACCTCTCACAGTATAGTCTAAACACTTAAGAGAAAACGAACACTGGAGCAGGATTGTTTTTCCATATAACTCCAATTGAAGCAATTGCTGGCTAATAATGAAATTTTGAGCCCTGCCACAGTAGGAATAGTAGAATAGTAGGAAACGGTAGGATGTTGTGTTATTTGACTCAGGAATAAACCGCTCTGCTACTATAATACTATTATCGATATTAGTGGTAGATGCATGGATGGTATACTATTTGTGAGGTACTTTTATTACATCATATACATGAACGTGTATAATTATCACATAATAAAGTAACCATGAATGTTACGTGATAAGATATCTGGTTGTTTATGTTTACGGGGGTTTGCGAGATAAAGTACACCATGTTTACGTTGTTTTGTGAGCTCGATTTAGCGGATTTATGTATGATTGCTAAAACTCTTGAGTTGCCTCAAATTTTATTAGACATGATTATTTTTCTGTGTTGCTTGAATGAGGTGCTTACCTCTACTTGTCAGAACTAGAGCTGTCATTAAAATGATATTCTGCTAGCTTCTCAGTTCTCCCTTCTGTCCGAGTAATGGAAGGTGGAAAAAGTTTGCCCACATTTGGTGGTTTTCTCCTGGTATACTCCGATTTCGCAACCATAATACTGCTACAGTACATGTCTAGACATCAGGTGCAGTATTAGCCCACAGACGGTTAATTAGGGTAATGTTCACTAGAAATGCTATGATGACATCCGCCGTATAGCCATCACATCTTCTAGCATGTCAAGACTCTCGGTCATATGGGGCTCAACCCATCTATCTCTCGGCACAAAATTGCGTCTCTACAACTCACACCTGGTCTCCATCGTGATTCGTGACATACAGTTCCACTTCATGGACGCTTACTAAAGCCATGCAAAACCGCCTAAACGCCTCTGTCGCATCCTGAATGTTCGCTGGTATGACCACGTAACCAATGCCGCGATACTCTCACACCTGACAACCATTCGCAAACTCCGTCTTGGTGCCTTTGGGCATGTCTGTCGACTACCTTATGGTACACAAGCTGTTGACATACTAATGTCTTCTCCACCCACATGTTGGAAGACCACCTCTTCGCTTCGATGTGCCGACAAGATTCCTGAAGACACCAATTTACCCTTCTCTGATGCACCGCTACCAGTGACAGAATAGGCTTCTCGAGACGCTACGCGCATCATGACACAAGCTCAATACGTCAAGTAAGTCAAGTCACTTGAAATGAGCCGAACTCACACATGCCGCACAAGGATGTAGTCACATTCATTCAGGAATAAAATACTACTATCTGCTACTAGTATGATTATCGAATATCGATGTTTGTGGTGGATCGTATGTTTCCAATGTACTTTTTACATTATATAGTACACACACCAGTCAGGTTATCACATAATAAAGAAGCCATGAATGTTATGTGATAACTTATCTCTGGTTGTTTACTGCGATTTGGCGAGATAAATTGCACCATGTTTACGTTGTTTTTTGAGAGAGATGTATGTTTTGTGTGTGTGTGATTGATAAACTAAGGGAAACATTCAATACATCAATTTACAGGAATAGTATAGCGCTGAATAGGATAGCACCGAATAGAACATCGCGGAATAAGATAGCATCGATGGAGGGTAAAAGTTTGTGGGATGCCAATAATTGGCAACTGGCGTAATTAATGTCGATGCCAATATGATAAATGGAAGGTACGTATCACTCGAAGAACTATTGGCAATAAAAAGTATCGATGTAATATATATCAATACAGAGATTGTGGTATTTAGGAAGCCAGAGAGGCGTAAAAATCAGAAGTTATGAGAGTTGCTGTTAATGATACTGTTACGTTGGAAGTTAGAACCGAAAATAAAAATGTATCCTACCATCAATCCCATCGCAATCATACAAAATGGTATATAGTACGTATAACTGTGTAATGCCGTTGGGGCAGTAGTACAATGGTAGAGTGCTCGCTCGCCTGGCGATCTAACGGTCATGGGTTCAAGCCAAAGTCTCTAGGCTACTGCCCTTGGGCTACTAACTTAGTATCTGGAGCAACTAGTTTTGTTACAAAGACAAGTTTTGTAGAAGTTCATGAGTTCACTTACCGCCATTTGTAACAAATTCTTAACTCTTCCAGTGCTGGACACTACTATAGTTGTCCAAAATACATGCGATTTAATTAATTCAGCACTCCAAGAGTTAATACAAAAGTCGGTGGCAGTTGCAACAAAAGTGATCGATACTTGCAACAAAAATTGTGGCCTAGGTAGGCTAGGTTTGTTACAAAAGTGTGTGACTCTTACAACAAAACCTGGGAGCTGCTACAAAACTTGACATTGGAACAAAATTAGTTTAGTTGCTACACCCTTCAGGCGCTAAACTGTATGAATGGGCAATACAACCGCAAATGTGATAATTGAGTAGTAATTGGTACAAGTAGGAGTATCTAGGATAAAGTGTGAATGGGCACACCACAGTACAGCGATACTTGAGAAGTAATTTGTACAAGTAGGAGTATTAATAACTATTGAGAGAAGTAATTGGTCCAAGTATGAACACTCACCCCATCATGGTGGATAAGGCGGTATTTCTCTCCTCATTAGCTTCTCTGCAATATAACAAACAACAATGTTACAAATATACAACAATACATTTATACAATTTTCTGACATACAGTATTATTGTACAACAATAATTTTTAAGTGCAGGCATTACAGAATAGTTGAAGAATGAATAGCTCAGTCGGTTAAAAGCATTGGGCTATCATTCATTCGGCACCCAGGGTCGATGGGTCGTTGTTTCAAATCTCGGATTGTGCGATTGGCGTTTTATCTGAAAATTGTACAGAGTGATTTCTCGGTGTTCTGTGGGTGAGAACACGTTTCCCTAGCCTCAGTTTACTTTACCAAGCCTGTAAAATTGGTACTGATCGTGTATTCACTTTCAAATTCAATGGTTAATGTATGGGTTTGTGAGTAAGGTTGTGCTACTCGTGCAGCTATTACGCACAGAGGTCTATATCATAGCGAAACTCTATACCGCTGGTGCATGACATAGATCTGATTTAACGAGCGGGATATATAAGTTTGGCACTTTGCTTTACTTTTAAGAGTCTGTGATAGTGATCTAGTCTCAGTAGAATCACATATCCCTATAAATTAACTGGTTTATCAAAATTAAATTCATTAACTTGACAAAAACAATAACACAATAAAATCCAATTGTATCAATCAATGTCATGTTACATAGCTAAATAAAGCGAAGTGAAGCGGAGAGAAGTGGGTTACCTCCTGGAGGAGTGAAGTCATTCCGGGACAGGGTGGGACTGGGAGAAAGAGGATTAGGTGAAGCTCGAACTGGGACTTATTCTGGACGTACCAGTCTAGAATGACGAGTATAAAATATCCATATGGTGTCGAGTTCGCGTATACTAGGCTATACAGCTAAAATATACATTAATTACTCTAGCATCCCACCATGATACAACTATATTACTTACCGCACTAATAAACATCGGCAGAAATCTTTTCATCAGAACATCAACATAATATCGAGGGACACTGGGCCGGCAATAATACCATGTCGGTATTTATATCTCGTCAGTCAGCCTGCGGGCAAAATCAATATATCTACGTGAGATAAGCGACCTCCACTGGAGGGGATAATGGGGTAGAGCGGGGCATTCGGAAACTGCGACATAGGTGTAATTTGTGCCGCTCGGGACTGTGGGTCAGATCGATATGTGAATACGAAGTCGAGGGCACTAGAACTGATGGAATTTGAGATGGTTTAGATGTGGTTGGTCAGCATGATATATCTGTGGCAGTGTATTTGAACCCTTTCAACAATGAATTCCCTGAACGCTATGACATTTGACGAGGGAAGTATCGTTCAAATGGTTAATAGTTATCACGGACAAATAGCCGAGTCAGAAGCGCATATGAAACAGAAGGTTGTGGTTTCAATTCCCAAACTGGGTTATCTGTGCATCCTTGGGCAAGGCATTATTATAACATAAGTTCACCCAGCTCTAAAAAGGTCCCGATGAGTGTTACGGTCTGTCACCATTGCAACATATTTAATTAATTTGGGTTGGGATATTAGTACCGTGTTGTAAGGGAGTCAAAATTGATTATCATGAGTCGATGATGGTATACAAATGTACCACCTATATAATGTATAATGTATATATCTTTCCAAATTAATACAAAAATTCTGCTAATACAAAAGCTGAATGTTATGAATGCAATTCGGTGGTTACAGTAATGACACCCTTATTGATTACACAATTTGTACACTACGAGATAGCTGTTTTGTTGTATTAAAAATAATGATAGACCTATTCAAGAGTTCAATTACACGTTAGGCCTACCACAGTGTCATCCAATTTTGTAGAAGCCTTACTGTTTGTATACATCAATATTATATACTATTGCGGCACAGCTACTAGTAGATACCAGTAATAAAGTCAGGATTTAATCATGTGTGAAGAGATTATTGAATGCCAACGCATGGAGCAAATTCAATACGAGAGCGTCGAGAGACTTACAGAATTAATAACCTCATCCGGCACATATATTATGTACTATGCACTATACACAGTACCCTATGTAACATATAGAGCTTCTATAAGCAACCACTGACTCTAGGCCATTAGTGGAATGAGTATAAATCAGTCTGAAAATAGTTTTTAAGCGGATTATGTATTTCCAAAAGCGATTGCCAATTGATGAGAGTGTCAGACTTGAGATAGACAACTCTCTAGTATTGTGACTGCATAGAATATTGTGTTGATCGTATCGATAAAATGAAGTGACAGGCGACATGTAAAGGCATGCACGGCTACTGAATATAGCCTGATGGGATGTTAGCGTTGCTAAAACAAAAGTGATACGTCTGCTGAACGGGTCCCGCCATACTAGCGAATTATTCATCAAGATAAAGGGTGGAGCACTTTAGCTATATGAGACAATAGATAGCAGTTAATGTCTCCATCGAGAGTGAAGTGCAGATGTGCCATAGTTGGGGTTCCCGGTTAACAATAATTATTACCATGCCGGCCCTTTGTCGGGCAGTCATGGGGTTGTCTGTTCGGATTTGTCATGTGGCACATTATGGCCTATTATTTTCCCAATAAATTTGCCAAATTTCTATTGTGGCAGTTTTTAACTGCAGCAACTTCTGTCTTCTTGTGATCCGTAGTACATGTGTGCACAGGGAATCCTGGATCCCTGCATATATGAGTGGTTTCTGTTCAGCAGTGGTGTATGCGAGCTCTGTAAATGAGGCAAACAGCCAGTGTATTTTGTTTATTATCTCGTGACAGCACTTGAGATGAGATGACACATGGCCGATCGCACAAGTGTATGTTGCTTGATTAATTCCCACGCTAGTTTCAAATGAACCGCTTTCAAATAGTGTACTTGTATTATTATTATAGTTTTATTGTAGGTGCCTTCGCAGTGTCGGGCAACTGTAGCTATCATAGACACCATGCAGTTTGGGACTACACAGGAGCTTTTGAATCGTCATATATTTCAAAGCTGTTGCTTGCGATGGATATAGCGCATCAAGTGGAGATATCATGATCTACATTTGGTTAGGAGAGTGTTTTCCTTCACCAAGGAAGAGTGGAAGGCCCATCTCAATGGGATGACAGAGCTGCAGAATTCTATGGAGAAAGCAGCAATAATAGCTCCTTATTAGACCGGGCCACGTGGGAAGTTGCCACTCGGTAATAATTGAGGGGTTGTAGGCAACAACTTGACGTACTACTGCTACATGTTATAGAGATATGACATATCAGGTTGTTGCTTTCAACCCTTCAATTATTAATAATGTTAATAATACATATTGATCACTTGCTTGCCGCCTACAATAATTTGAGATGTAAGGAGGATCAAGTACATGCCCCATAAAAAAATGATAATTTAGCTATATCTTCGCGTTACTTAATTTATTTTATGTGATATTGTTCGATTTGCAGTGGTTCATCTATATATCAAATATCCGATAAGTTTTTGATCTTCCAAATTTGTACTATTGGGTATATCGCGGGGATTCGCGGCCATTCCTTTTTTTATAAATATTATTTTACCTACTATAATGCAATAATGTTTATAAAACAACGAATGAACTGTGGGATTCAGCCAGGAATGCCATCTATATTCCAATACACATATCGGATAATGGGGGATAGCAATAACTTACGTCCACATATATCTATGTTAGTCGTGTAGGTATTGATCTGTACACGATCCCACGAAGCCAGAGCCAAAAAAATGGTGTGAGTAATTAGCTTGGTTCCGTAACCACCCGTAGATTTATGAACTCGAGCGTCTGGGTCTGCTCCAATAACTGTCATAATGACTATCAATGTGAATAAAAGTTTTAATACATATTTATGATGATTTTGTTTTTGTAGTAATTCTAATGTACATTATATTATATACCATTAAAAAGCATGAAAACAAGAGTGTATACTCGCACAACAGCATTCAGTAAAATTAGAGAATGAATTATTGGGGTTTCTAAACAAAACCATGATATCGATCAAGTTTAGACTTTCGGAAGTTGTCAAAACTGTGCATAATTCCAGGAACTTGATTGGTAAAAAAACATAAATTTTACTGAATACTAGCTTGAGACTACGAATTTCACTATAGTTTGGGTATAGTTAGAAAATTTAGTTTCAGTATAATTTCAGGAAAGTTTTGGTATAATTTGGGATAATTTACAGAGTGTGTGTAAAAAAAAATGATGTAGTTTCTTTGTAATTTTGTCATAATATTATAATTACATTAGACGAAAATTAATATAGGATACTAGGATCACCGCTGCGTGGAGATCCTGTAGGTCACATACGGGTTCTTTGTCTTATTTACATTGACAGCGACAAAAATTACAGGGATGATGCCG
>WNLI01077320.1:0-10905 GCA_025802215.1 Wirenia argentea
CAAAGTTTCTCCAAAGCTGATGGTGCACTGAAAAATTGCAGGTGAGCGTCTTGAGGCCCCTTGGGCCTCTTGTTAAAATTATTGCACCACTTCTGGTATTTTTCTCACCAAATTCTCTAAAGTATACAAACTCAACATCAACTTATTGTTTGAATGATTGATTTATGTATCATCATTGATTAGTCGATTACATAAATGCTTATCTATTTCAGCTATGAAAGTAACATGGGGAAGGACGCGACGAAGGAAGGCATCAACCCTCGTTTCTCCAACATGATTACCTTCGTCGGTGACTACCCATTTCAGCTATATCATAAAGCCAATACCAATAGTTTTCCGATTAACAAATCGTACCATACGAGTTTACCTTTCCATTTCAGCTATGAAAGTAACATGGGGAAGGACGCGACAAAAGAAGGCATTAACCCTCGCTTCTCAAACACGATTACCTTACATTCAAATTCAAAATCATTTTTCAAGCCCACAAATGCATTTACGGTAAAGGTAGTTCATACCTAGTTGACATTCTCACTGTTAGGGATACGTGTATCACCCGTTTCTCCAGTGCCCCAACTCTTATCCTCCCCAAATTCTCATGAGCCACTCTCTCGGGTCATAGTTTTTCCAGAGCAGCACCAAAACCGTGGAACTCACTTCATGTGCAGCGTCGTTCCATAGCAAAGAGTAGCTCTTAAAATCCATCTATTTAATCAATTCAAGGACAAAATTTAATTTTCACAGATCACCATTATGTATCTCCATATATGGGTGTTTTCTGTTCAGCAGTGACATGTATGCGAGCTCTGTAAATGAGGCACACAGCCAGTGTGCTTTGTTTATTATCTTGCGACAGCACTTGATTATGTATCTCTGAAATGCCTTTTGTGTGTTCATATTTGACCTGTACATATTAATGTGCGTATATATGTTTTATGTTGTCTTGCGCTGCTGACAAATTGCTAAAGGAGCGCTCTATAAGTTAAGAATTATTATTATTATTATTACATGACTGCTTACCCATTTCAGCTATGAAAGTAACATGGGGAAGGACGCGGCGAAGGAAGGCATCAACCCTCGATTCTCCAACACGATTACCTTTGTGGGTGACTACCTGAGGAATGTCATCAGTCATTCTTGGTCGTTCGGTGATTTTGAACAGAACAAACTCACTTTCCAGGTGTGGTTATAGAATATCATAAAGCCAATACCAATTTGGGAGTTATAGTGCAGTGGTAGAGTGCTCGGCTAAAGATCTTGGGTTCAAGCTTGGGTCGAGGCAACTCTCTGTGTTTCTGTAATTATTTTGAGCAAGGAATTTACCCCTGCTTGCCTTCACTAGTTCAGTGGCTAAGTTAGCATCTAGGCACTGGGTAGCTTTAGTAGGAATTCTGCTGGCGTCTTCCCGCTGCCTTCGAGTCATGGACGATGGACAAAAATCCTGCCCAGCCCCACCCGGAGGCTTTCTCCGGGTACTCCGGTTTCTCCAGCATATCACTTTCGGTCACTTTAGACTGTAACTCTTCATAGCTTGATTGTGCCGGGGCCTAGATGTCCCTGTCCATCTATCGTGCATGCAGTTTTATGTCTCACTCGTTGAGTTATCGTAGTCAGTCAGCAGACTAAAACGCCTGACATTATTAAAGCCAATACCAATAATAGGCTTGCAAATCTGCAATTGCGAGATTCTTGCATTGGACATATTCTAAAAGTGTGGTATATAAATGCACACATTTATTTATTATTTATTTGTAGAAATGTGCCGCTTTACTAAACACTTTTCCAACCCAGGTGGTGAATCTGGCGCGTCACCTGATCTACTTCGGTTTCTACTCCTTCAGCGACCTTCTCCAGCTCACAAAAACTCTCCTTGCCATCTTGGATTGTGTACCTGAAAGTATAGAGACTGATGCCAAAATTATTTCGGTCGAAGGTAGGTGCTTGGAAATAGTTATTGCATCATTAGTTTGGTATTTAAACAACTAAATGTTTATCTCAGACTATATTGACTAACACACTGCATTTTTGTTAACTATGTGTGATATATATTTATACTACATAGGGACGCCGACAGTTAAGAAGTTATTAATCTACTTCTCTGCACCTGATATTTTCATTAGCGACAATTGATTTAAATCACATGCCCCCAACCTTTTTCCCCCGAGGGCCACAGTACTCGTTGGATAAAATCCAGTGGGCCGAACCCACCATCCCACATGGTCAACGATGAAACCTTTACAAAATGTCATGTCAGTGATATCACCAACATTCTCAGCAAGAGGTTTATTGCACGGCGAAACTCTACCGCTTGTGACATCTGATTCAGGGGAGAGCGGGGTGAAATGAGTAATAGGGTGAAGTGAACCGCCCTGATTACCCAATATTTTCATGCCTTTCTGTAATAAGTCTCTTGGGTCATCTCCAAAAAAATTGCAATTTTAATGGTTCGTGTGCGTTCATCAGCAATCTTCCTACTATTCCTAACTTTAAATAATCAGATGAATCGTGTAGTCCTATATTAAAACTAATACAAAAATGTCTCTTTCCAAAAAATAGTATCAAACTTCGATTGATCATCCCCTTGTATGAATTTCACATACTGTATGTAATTGAATATACATTATGTCTTCTATTTAATGCTACAGAGGAGGAAAACAATAGTTAGTTAAAATTTCTTTTGGTGGACACTTTTATTTTATTTTTTTCTGTACATCCCTACAATATTGCATGATGTTTTTCTGTTGACATGCATATTTGGGTTTTTTTCTTTCTTGTCTTTAAATATAATTTGGGTTATTTTGACTTATTATCCATTATTTTTTAAATAGTTATTGTATGTGTTTTAATTTTTGCTTCTTTTTATTTTTAGTACGTGTCTCATGTACAGGGTTGGAAATACTTTTTTTGGATTGATTTGCAATGACTTGCAGTTTGCATGGTTGTGACCATAAATTGAATAGCAATTCAAATGTTTGGGTTGCAGTTACAACCGGAGCCCTGATGTTTGGTAACATTTCATAGATAAAATCTAGGCAAATACCCCATTAATAATTTATTTGTGAAATTTTGCATTGCAGTTTTCAGCAACCCATATTTTAAATTGAATAGCAATTGTAGATTTTTGGACACATTTGTGTTGCAAATAGCACCAAAATACCCCTTATTTCCATCGCTGCACATACAGTTGGATTTGTATAAATATCTATTATATTTTATGAAATATGCCCATAATTATGCATAAAATATTATTTAAAAAAATGGTGTGTTCCCTAACTTTTTTCCAAGTGTATAGATATACCAACAGTAGGACAGCTTTCTCTAGGGGCGGATTACCCACTAGGCACACTAGGCCAAGGCCTAGGGCCTGAAAGGGCCTCGCATACTGCCCAACAAAAATAAACGTATAACCATTCTGGTCAAAGCACGAGGCCCTCCAAGGCGCGGGGCCCTATAAAATTCCCTTGTACAAAGTCAAAATGTTCCACGTAATACTGTAATATCACAGTTTAGTCATTCTGATCCAAATTGCTTGCCGTAATATAGCGGCAGGAGCTCGCGGTTGGTATGGTTTCATGTGCAGAGGCGGACATTTGCCGCTTTACACATGCTCATGGCAAAAAGGACTTCAAATGAGGCTCATGGCAAAAAGGACTTCAAATGAGGTGGTGAGTATTTTTTGGATATTCAAATTACATTAGAATGCCTCATGGCATCTAAAATTCAAAATTTTCCGGGGTACAACCCCTCCCCCTTATAGCCCAGGCATAGGACCTCGCAGCTGGTTAATCCACCACTGAATTCAGTATTTACCTTGATCCTATGTAAGTTTATATTTACGGACATGCAGAGTCGGCTGTTGTGTACACCATTGTAACCTCAAAAATGAACGAAAAAACCAGCATGTTTATGTACAATTGATGGAACAGCCATATTTTCTTGGATAGTGCAGCTTGATGCGGGTGGATGCAGTTCATGGAACAGCTACTAACTTGGCAATTTTGGAGGGGTGTTGTTTAATGGGCAGAAGAGCTACCGAGGCTGACAACGCTTGGACGGTGAAGTTTTACGGGGGTTGATTCGGTTCATGGAACAGCTACTAACTTGGAAATTTTGGAGGGGTGTGGTTCAATTGGGCAGAAGAGCTACCGAGGCTGACAACGCTTGGACGGTGAAGTTTGACGGGGGGTTGGCTCAGTTCTGGGAACAGCCGACTCACAAGCAGGTCCAATAGGTTGTAGGCCAAGTGGCTGCAAAATGGTCACATAATATATATATACACTAGACGTCATAAAAAACCTTACATCCGGATATTTTCCATTATTGTTGTTGTTGAGCGTTTTATTCCTCTGTGGAATAGGACCACATCCTAGTGTGGCATGTGTAAGTTCGACTCATTTCAAGGGCGTGCTACCCCAATGGGTCTGCCCGTGGCTAGCAGTGCAACCTATGTCCAACACGTGCACACGTAAAGTGACCGAAAGTTACATGTTAACATGGTGGGAGAACCTGGAGAAAACCGTGGGCAGGAATATTTCCATCTTCCATTACGCAGAGGCAGAGGGTAAAAACTAGTAGAATTCCTACGAAAGCTACACAGTGTATGTTTTTAATACACAAGATAACAGGGCAATGCCTCTGTAAGAGTCTGGAAGTGTCATTTGTCCTTTTCCCTTGTAAATTGGTAATAAGTAACTACACAACCAATCGTTCGGACACACACCATACCTAAAACAGTAGTTCAGTAAACACACTAATCGATCCAGTAGTATAGGCATAGAGTCCTTTAACAAATCATTTGTTACACCATCTGGGCCTGCAGCCTTGCCCGCTTTACCATGGTTAATTGCTGCTATTACCTCTGAACGGCCTATATCTACTGTCAAACAGTCAATGTCACAGTCTGAGTCATTGTCGGGGACAGAGGGGAATGTTGGGTCAGTGTCACAGTGTAGTAAGTTAGTGAAATGAGCAAACCACTCTTGGGCGGCGATTTGCGTGACGGATGAGCTAACGTTACGTGATTTCCATAGCGACCAAAATTCATTTATGTCGGTTTCGGCCTTGGAGATCATGGATTCAATTTGACGATTTTCATACGACTTCTTTTTTTGACGTTTTAAGGTTTGAAAGTCTCGGACAAGGCTTGCGTGATACTCGGCTGAGAATGATGGATTGTTTTTCCTCAACTGAGCATATGATTGACGCACTAGTTTTTTGAGGCGGAAACAGTCACTATCGAACCAGGGGCGAGATTTTCTGGGTTTTGGTGGGATTCGAGCTGCATCAATGGCATGGCGAAGATATCCGTACGCGACATTAACGTTTTCTGCTGGATCACCGTCTGTGAGGAGATTATCAAAATTTTGAGATTCGAGCTCGTCGGTTAGTTTGGAGAGGTCGACTTTTCGAATTGGTTTGGTACGTTGCTCCAAACCAGAGGTATGAGTCTGACACACAATGGAAACAAGTTGGTGTTTTGCCTCCAGAGAAGGCAGTATATCAATGTTCACTTTACTACAAACCGAGTCTTCAACAAACACTAAGTCTATCGCACTCATACCTTGGGGGGAAATGTAAGTGTAAATTGAGGGATTGTTCATGCATGAGAATCCGATATCGGTCATACCATTACACAGTTCGGTACCTCTGGTGCCGGAGTCGATACGGCAATTGAAATCACCAACGATTAGCGGAGAGGTGGAGTTTGGGGGTAACTGAACCAAAGCGTTTGTGATACCAATGATTACATCCTGGGGGTCTGTATAATCGTGAAAATAACAGGCCATAATGTTTATTGAGTCTGTGGTTATTAGAACTATCTCATCAGTTTTTAATATAGTTTTTACATTCCATGTTTTGCTGTTAATGAGTCCAATGCTGATGCCGAGGAACGGTCGGCCATGATCCCCTTTTTTGGCAACTTGATTTACCCAAATACGGTCATTAGATGTGTAGTCAGAAGTGACAAATGTTTCAGTGTAAATTACAATATCAAATCTGTCCAGATCATGACTTGTATTCTCTAGCCTATTGACCAGTCCTTCTACATGCCATACAAGAATTTTTGTATTTTGTTCAATGTTATTGTTCGAACATACCCCACCCACCCCTGTTTGTTGCTGTTCTGTGTTAAGGGGAGGTAAGTTCATAGAATCCAGCACGGTAACGGCGGTTACGGCGCCTAATGGTGGTAATTCAGGTGATAGGGCCGTCTGCTTCAAAAAGTTAAACTTGGGACATGAGTTCTTGTGTTTGTAAAGCCATCCTTTCTTTACAAATGACTTTTTACACCAGTGACACAGTAGAGTTGGACATTGTTTTCTACGCCGATGGCGACGGTATTTTCGTTTCTTTTTGTGGTGTTTGACATGCGGAAGTGAAATTATCTCTCGTTCACACGCGGGGTTTTCAGTCACATTTTGGTCTAAATCACGTAAAATATCTAAATTTAATAATGTCAGAAGCACACACAGACTTGTAAAGTTATAAACATTGCATGACAATATACATAAAATGTCCATGGAATGAGAACAATGTGGTGATAAGGAAATTTTATGAAATTGCTAGTAAGATTTGATAATTATTGTCTACTAGGGTGCATCAAACGTCCCTTATATTTTAAAAAGGGCTTAATTTTCATACAGCTGGACTATCGACTACCTCAGAAATATTTCTCTATACTGAAAAAGATGGTTATTATATTATATTTAATAGACTGACCAGGTCTTACAGGCCCTGAAGTTCCAGAATGCTGTGTGAGCTCTCAACTGTGTAAAAGCCACGAGGGCGTCGTGTTTGGCAATGATTGGTCAGATCGCCCTTAGTCGCCACGACTTGGACACCAATACGCAGCTGGAGGCGAATTTAATACAGCTAGAGGTGTATATCATAGAAAGTGAGGAGGCTGTACGATGTAGCGCGGAGAAGGTAAAGGGTTACCCGAAAGACGTGGCATAAACCAAGAAAAGAGCCTTCGAGGCGGGAATGGAGAGACGAGGTGGATTTTGCGGAACTTATCAATATCCACGCGTCTACAAACCATGCGTTGTATGTTCCGACAAATTCAGCGGCTATCAATACACAGTCCGTGCTTGTGAGGCGTGTAAGATACGTATGATAAACCATGCGTCGTATGTTCCGGCAAATCCAACGGCTGGAATGGAGAGAGACGTACTAATTATTATTATTATTTAAAAGAAAAGAAAGCATGGATCGAAGATGAGGTGGATTTAGCGGAACTGATCGACATCGTGGAATGGACACCACCAAAGAACCAGCAGTCGCCGATGCAAGTTTAATTATGTCTACACTGTGTATATATGATATATATGCATATATGACTCGATCGGCAAATTGAAATAGTCCACTCGACGGACAATGATATAGTGGACTACCTTAGCTACCTAGTATAAAAGAAAAATGGAAGGATGTCTGTATAATAACGATGTTATACATCACACAATAAACCCAAACCACCGCCATCATCAAGCCGTAAAAAATTGTGTGTTTCGTATAATGATTAGTGTTTATGAACAGCATTGATAGACAATAGACATGGGCCTGATGACAGCAGACATTCGAAAATCGCTCGTTCATAATTAGATAGCGACAACGAGAGCCGAATCCTCCCCATTACAAATCCCCTGTGAACCTACAACGGCTGAATTGACAATGTATGATGTTATCAAATGTTATGTATTGGCTGTGTCATAAAAATTATGACATTCACGGGGCCAATATTACTAAAAGAGGCAGATCTTTAAAAAAATCAAGAAGCGTAAAAACTATCTATTGTTCTTTAAAAGTTGCGTAATCAGAACGCATCAAAAGCCATATGAACAAATCGTGAATATCAACAAGAACATTGTGAAACGACAGAGGACGAACTACGCACACTGATGAGGCACATACTGAACTCGACCACCATGACACCACGCGACAAGTTAAAGAAACTGAAGGCATTCAAGAAGTTCCATCCTATTGTATACTTAGAATACTTCAGCCATTATGAAGTATACTTTGTTGAAAGCTTCAGGAAGTACCAGGAGTGCTTGTGTGAATTGGGGGTTTCATGAAATAATAAAATAGGTATGTTATATTGCTGATGCAAACTGGCTTTTAAAACAGTGACGTCTGGATTCAGGGAATGGGATAGTCGCCGGACCGTTTATTTTTACGAGAACCAACCGGTGCTGCTTTAGAAGAACATTTTGTATTTTGTCATCTTTGATGGGCACAGGATGGCACGTCTGCCAACAGAACCGTCGCATTGCACAACCATCTTTTGTGAGTGTGTCATAACCCTAACGAATCAGATCAAATGACCATCTCCAGACCTAACACCGTGCAACTGTTTTCTTTGGAGTTTCATAAAAAATGAAGTCTAGCAAACGCCACCTATCAACGATCAGGACTCGCATTACGTCTGCCGGGAACTAACTTCTGTTTGTTCAGCACCAGAATATACGACTATACTGTAGATTGACTATAACTCGGGGACTACTAATAGAACTACTGAGTGAATCATATCTCAGAATCCATTTATTTATGGGTACCCAAATGTTCCATGAAAGCAGAAATTACATAGAGAATGCCTAATACGTATGTACCGACGTGTCCTACAAGAGCGAAAGCATCTGGATTCTGGTCACAGAATCAAAGGATACCATTCTCGGAATACGTAGCTGAAAGCCCGTATCACAAAATTATGAATCGATTAAATGAAATGGAAGCCAACACCATTAAGCTAATATAGACATTACATGGCTTTATCGACATCTAGTCGTAGGAATGCTACATGCTTAAGCAACCATGACTCGGCTCCTCTATCAAAGTTGTTGGTGACTAATATTGTTGCTGATACGCCGGAACTGTTCAGGATAATAAACTTAGAAACTGGGCAGATCATGACCAGTCATAAAATGCACCTCCGAAAACTATGGGGGAAAGTGGTTGCGCCGATTAAAATAGTGGTGAAACTGACCATATCTGACCACATCGAGACAGGTCAGTTCTCGATCAATAATCTATGTCTCGAGACCGCCACCGACCTGTCCACCATCGATACAGGTCAGTTCTCTATCAATAATCTATGTCTCGAGACTCCCACTGACCTGTCCACCATCGATGCTCTGAGGAATATGACAGACGAAGGTGATGACGGCAACGATAAGCGAACACGAGTAGACGCGCTAAACATCCTAATCCGTCACTCTCATCATCATATGGGGTCCTGGCCGCTATAACACTGGAAGAATTTGTGTCGACTAGAAAAGTCATTATGGGCGGTGAGGCGTACCAGAGCAGAGTGTCAGGGTGTAGGAACATACACCAGCTCCACCGATGTGAGGCGTACCAGAGCAGAGTGTCGAGGTGAAGGAACATACAGTGGCTCCACCGATGTGAGGTGTACCAGAGCAGAGTGTCGAGGTGAAGGAACATACACCAGCTCCACTGATGTGAGGCGTACCAGAGCAGAGTGTCGAGGTGAAGGAACATACAGCGGCTCCACCGATGATCATCCTTTGCTACGGTGACAATCAATGATAGCTCGAATCGAAGCATATTTCATTGATCAAAAGGGCTATCTATTTATTATCGATCTACTTTATCGACTGACGTATGTACAGTAACTGTGTACATCAAATGTTACTAAATTAAGAAAAAATGAATTATTATGTAGGAATGAATGAATGGGTAGTGTAATGTACTTTTTAGTTCTAGAACAAGTCTACCAATACATGTTCCATTTTAATAATAAACAGAGACATATGCGGAAACGTGAAATCGATAGCAGAGACTGTTCAGACAAAGATGTAGTTAGGAGCCAAGACGTGTTTGGCATGGGAAAAAACCATCGATAAAAGAAACATCATCATTAGAGTCGACATCAGAGTCGACTATTAGTTTTTTAGTATTGCGCTTTCTGATGCATTATATATTCAAATATGATCTAGTTCCTTTACCTTCATCTCTGATGAGTATGGTCAAGTGCAAAAGACATCAAAAAGTGCCTTAATAAGTGATAAATATACTCAACCAAGATTGACATACCAGAATTTAAGATTTATGATGGAAATGAACTACTCTACAATGTCATGTGGCCCTAGTTTGGTACGACCTGATGACAGGTTAACCTCATGGCATGTCCACTTCATGACACTTTAAAAAGATTTTTTAACTGAAATGTTAGTGTGTAAGCACAGTACTGATGACGACGGAATGGGAAGCCCATCCCTAGAAGTCATGTCAGGTCCAGGTCATGGCATATAAACCTATGGCATATCCACCTCATGGCAGGTCCACCTCATGGCATATCAACCTCATGGCATATCAACCTCATGGCATATCAACCTCATAGCATATAAACCTCATGGCATATCAACCTCATGGCATATCAACCTCATGGCATATCAACCTCATGGCATATCAACTTCATGGCATATCAACCTCATGGCATATCAACCTCATGGCATATCAACCTCATGGCATATCAACATCATGGCATGCCAACCTCATGCATGTTCCACCTATTAATACAACCGTAGTGGAACAATAAAACATGTTCAAGTGGTACATACTCCATGATGTTTGAATGTAGTATAGAGTTCATAACAGAATACTCAGCTCAGCATATGTCCAATACCAAATCTATACACATCAAATGATACAGTCATGTAGTATGAAGATAATTTCCACACTAGGCTATGTCTGATTATGTATACATTTGTGGCATGATAGCTCAGTCAGTATTGTTGTTAATGAAAGAAAAAAATAATTAACTTTGTTACTGTATAACTTCCTCATGGATTATTAAATTAATGACGTTCAGATACGGTAATGATTCTATTATTTCACCACTCTCGAAATTCAACCGTGGCCATTTTTTAGAGAAGATAATTTCTTTTA
>WNLI01077431.1:0-10905 GCA_025802215.1 Wirenia argentea
CTTTATCCGCCACCTCACTTACCGCCACAAATTTGGCTTGTCCCAGGGATGGCGGATAATCGAGGGTTCACTGTATAATCATTTTGCACTGCGTAAAAACATTACCGAGTGTATACACAGCATTTATGATCCCCGTTAGTGAACTTAGTGGTCACGGTTGACTGGTTTGGCTGATATAAAATTCAACCCTAGATTTGATTCGAGATAGCCCATTGGTATGCAAATGAGTGATTAATGGTAATGGTGTGAGTTGTGTGACTGTCTATATGCGGAGGAATATATGGGGGGGTATTTGATTTGTAGTCCTAAAGACATGGTTTTAACTAGATTTAACCACGTATCCCAATAGAATGACCAGAAGAGGATTACATTAAATGAAGTTCAGTAGTGAATTCTGGTGTAGTATTCTGTATGGAGGCTTTTTAAGTGTCATACTAAAATATTGTATTTTGTACTAAAAATGTTAATTTAGGGCTCAAATTTCTTGAAGTGCCATAAAAAACTAAAATATATTCTTCATATCATATGGTTTTAGGAATTATTGGCACCTTCTCAACGGTTATGTTCGTTAAGTGCCATTGATAGCGTATTTATATAAATTTAGAAAAATATCCTAAAATAGATGTAGTCCTTATTATTATTACCAAACAAAAATAGTATAATGCGGCGCACGAAAAAAGTTTATTACTTTTAACCCTTACACTGTCACATTACATTAATAGTCGAAGTTGGCAGTGATTCCCCAGTGAAAGGGCTAAGTACTGAACAACGTGTGATAAAACAGACAGATGTGCATATTTATACAATATCCCAAATACCAAAACAGCTTCGTTATTGTTTTATGTGTATGGGAACGGAAGATTTTATAGCTACGACAACGTGATATAAAACCTAATATCTTTTTGATATGCATGCATAAATAGTAAAAAAAAAAATGTGCGAATTTATATACCACACTTTCATAATCTGTTCGTGTTGCCATGCAGGAATCTCGTATATGATGGATGGCAAGCCTGGAAAAAATCTCCGCGTTTTACAGGGTTCGTATCAGCGAGCTCCCGTTCAAAAAGCCGCGACACAGACCACTATACACCACGTGGCCCACATATTTTCATTACGCTAAACGTGCATCGTGTTGATGTTGATGACTGCATCCACGTGTTTTATGGCCACTTTCTTCAACCCCATGAAGTAATTCAGTCCGTACCCCGAGATGGCCAAAATCGTTCAGTAAACCACGTTCCAATCACACATTGTGTTATCAAAATGACATCTACCTTGTCTTTTGGTGTTCGCTCATGTCAAGTCATGTGTGGTTATTTCCGTGCAGTGAAAAGTAGCAGCCCTTGTACAATTTTTATTGCCCCATCCACTCACTCTTAAATAATTATGGCCACACTTTTGAAGTGGTGAAATCAGTCAACCACGTTTGCAAGCCTTCAGCCACACATTGTGTCAACAGAGCTCTTGACACCAATAAATGCTACTGTATTACTCGGTGCTCGCTCCTGTGTGACTTACGAATAGTTACAGCACATGTATGACCTTTATTGCCCCACTCCTTCTGAAATAACTATGGTTACACCTCTGAAGTGGTGAAATCAGTAAAACCACGTTTGCAAGCCACACATTATGTCACCAGCGCGATATTATTTGCTGATAGATGACTATGAAAAAAACACATTCAAAACTTCCCGAAATATTACTATGGCCACACCTGAAATGGACAAATCTGTAAACCACGTTCCAACCACAAACGCCACCATATTATCTTTCAGTGTTCACCCATGCGTAGATCACTATGAAAAGATAGTCAGGTGACTCAGGTGACTCTCTATTCAACAACAAATACCTCTTGAAATAATATTATCACATACTACACAGATGAAAATCATTTTCGTATACCCTATATAAGGCCTTGATCGACATAAAATAATTGAAATCGATATAAAAAGGGGGATGTTATAATTTGTTTCTATAAAAACAGCACGCATATTATCTGCATACATCATGATACATGTAGAAGTCACACCTTTTAGTTTTAACATCAACAGACATTCAAAAACTAATCAGTGTTTCTAGCTAAGAACCCGCCTTTTATTTTCTTATCTGCATACATGTAAAAGTCACACCTTTTAGTTTTAGCACCAATTACGGACATGCATGTACTGTATACAAATAAAGTAATCAGTGTTTCTAGTTAAAGACCAGCCTTTTATTTCTGTGTAAAACAAAAAAAAATTTTATTCATATCATGAACAAATATTACACATTGGATGTTGATGAGTTTAATTTAATGTAATATTCATTTACCGACATTTATCAACAGTTTACTCCTTTTACAGCTGATTGCAGTGCTTGACATGATATTACACATATTTACTACTTTTCCGTGAAATAACTGTGGTCACCGCCCTGAAGCTATGCCCAGTAAATCGCGTCACCAACCCCGGCGACGTCCCGCGTTGACACCACCAACGACGCTATCTTATCTCTCGGTGTTCAGTGTTCATGGTGTTCAGTCAACCGTGAAAGACGGTCATAACGACCGAGGTTTCCGTGTGTGATCGCTCAAGTGTGACGGCCCATAGCTATGCCCATTAAGTCACTGTATGTTATTATGGCTGTTCAGTTGCATAGAAATTGTAGTGGTTGACGTGGCGTACTGGTTTCATGGTTTGAGTCAGTATGTGTGACTAGTTTAGCCGTTCCTTTGTTCGAATTACTGTGCGTATTTTTGTGATTTCGTGAGTTTATACAGTATCTCATCTTCCTTTGATTTTGGGAGATTATTTCTCATCTCATTGTAACAGAACGAGGTATGTTTTGTGTTTATTGTATTTAATTGTATTCAAGGTTATTGGAATGTGTAAGTTATGTAATATTTTGTATTGTGTTTGATAATAGTATCTCATGTGCCGAATCTGTCTCACTCTTTGAGCTTGTCCATCCATTGGGAATAGAGCATAATTTATATTGTATACAAAATTACACATTTTATGTGTGCAAGTTTCCTTAACTAGCATTGATTTCTTCGCATTCTTCTACAAAGTTATGTTAATCAGTCACCCTATGTAACTTTAGGTACTGTACGGTACTGCACTTCTCCCCCCACCTCCCCTTATTAAATTTTCCCATTTATTTACCTTTTTCTTGCCCCCCCCCCCCCCTTCTTCTATCCCCAGCTGAATTACATATATTTAGCGTCAGTCACTGCATATTCGACAAAACACCACGAATGTGATATAAATTTGGCTCCTCGAAATGTGACGTGTCAGTGAAGGATAATACTACCTTTTCACTTCCACCTTCCAGCATACGGCACAATTCTTTAATTTTGTATAGGCTTAATTAAAATATATATTAACGTCATCGTTTCTACAACAGTGTCTTTCTCATGGGTTACTAATAGTAATTTACTATTACTGAATCATAAGTGACTTACAGGATATTATACATTATTTATAAATTTTATCTTGCGCGTCCCAAGGGCAGGCATGCATTTGATTTTTAATTGTCATCGCTATCATATCCTGAGTAATTTAGTGGTATTATTCGCCTAATTAGTCATTGTAATATCTAATCTTGTAGCACAATACTACAGCATATTACTGTACCATCATTTTTACCCTCATACACATTTTCTTCATCACCTTTATGACTTAGCCTATAAGACGTTGAGAAGTTGTCATAATAGTACAATGACTAAATGATTAGTTTAGCAAATAGTTTCAGGTTGGAAGTTAGCATGTAGTTCTAAATACTAGAAGTAACTAATTTTACTTTACCAAAGTTGACCGTTTCGGTGCATGGCTGCATATACATATCGTCGCTTAGGAGTCAAAACCTTGTATCTGCATTTTCAGAATTTTCAGAAATAATGGAAAAACGTTTATATTTTTTTTTAGTTCATGTAAAACTACAATAACGTCGGTATGCACATAATATTGTTTCATGCTGGATTGATTGAGATCATTGCTTTTTACGTCCGATATTTACTATATAGCCAAAAAATAGTGTGTTGTGAGAGCCAACTAAAACCTTGTATTTGTTCCGAATCAAGCTTGTGCATGAAGCCTTGTATATGAATGCAAACAAAAAATATATAAAGCTAAAACCTTGTACTTTCAGACAGATACAAGGTTTTACTGCATAAATTTGCACAAAATTGCATTTTTAGGCCACCTCCCATTGGCTGAGAGCTTTAATATTTGGTCACATGATGCAAAAGTGTATGAGGTTTCCAATAAACGATTTGACAGATACGAGGTTTTGACTCCTAAGCGACGATATGTCACCAGAATCAGAACTACTGTCGTTGTAGCTGGTCATGCACACGAGCAGGTCTTTTGCCGCACCGATTGTGGTCATCCCTCGATCTTTTGAGGAGAGAGTACTTCACTGAGAAGCAAAACTCATTAAAATCCTCGTGGGGTGGCTGGTTGATAATCCCACCAGTCACCAAAGGAGCCAGGACGCATTCCTATCCTCCGCCTTTGCTCATTTGGATGCAACGTCGGGTCAATGCTGTTTGAGGGAGTAAGAGGTTTGGTCTGTGACTAGATCTCCCCGCATTGGTAACTGACCTGATTCTGCATAAACCAGGATGTTAGGTGTACGGCATGAATGGGGCATAACCTCATGCCGGGGCGATTTGACTGATATGCTTGGGTAGTCGGTCATTGTTGTACCTTAACGTTAAACTAGATACAGCAGTAATGATGTAACCGAGGGTATCACAATGAGCCCGCAACGTGGCCTGCGCGAAGGGGTTCACTCACTCACATAAACTGAACCGAGTCCTAGAGTACTGTAACAGGTGACGAGTTCATAGCCCTCCTTACAATCTTGGATATTTTAAGAAAATTAACAAGAAATTTCAAATAATATCTTCGAGCCCTCATTATAAATACACACAATTTATTTATGGATGCAAAATTCAGAAAAGTAATTTAAGCACTGATGAACTAATGAAACAACATCATTATGCAACTTTTGTAATTTACTAGAGATATTTATAAACCAGGCCATGTCATAATTTTTGTCATTATTGTGAGTCATTTGGTTGGAAGTAATGTTTTTTGCGATAAACCGATAAAAAACAACACAAAGTCATATTGTGTTTGCATACCTCGCGTTACAAGTCATCCTAGTGTGTACTTATGTCAACTTAAGGTAAAACATAATTACACAGTGTACACTCATAACGGTGTATATAAATAAAACAATGACAAATACAGTATGTAACTACATTGTGCTTCTTATAATAGTTCTCCTTTGTGTTTGTTTAGTGGTATACGACAGTAACGACACATTATTGTTGTCATTATATGTTCGTTTTAAAGTTTTCAACACATATAATACCAGTAGTAGTAATACAGGACTGGTATTAGGTGTGTTTTACTTCAAGAATTTTGGTTACATATTAGCCTATGCATTACCGGTATAGGTTCGTTTGAAAGTTTTCAACACATATAATGCAAGTACGGTGGTAGTAGTACAGGTCCGTATTAGGTTTGTTTTACTTAAAGTATTTTGGATACGTATGCACAATTACATATGCACAATTACATATGCAGCGTATACTACAAATACGTATGTACAACTTCAAGTACATTGTACAATGTACATACAATAAATGTTTTAATGGTTCTGGTTATATATTTGTTACATTATCTTTCTTTCGCCTGTGCAGCGTTTTAGCTTAATCTGTTTTAATGATTTAATGGGTTGAGTGTTAATGGTAACCTTGTATATCTATTTGTTTACCTATTTGTAACCTACTTTTTGCTGCTGTACAGTTCTATACTTTTGTCTGTTAGGCACCTTGGACCTTGGGAAATTTCAGGCCATGACACTATAGGCTACTAGAAATCTACTTCTCTTTAGCTAATTGACAAAATACAGTGCCAGTATTATGACAATGTCATCTAGAACGAAAGTATATCACAAATCATATTAGGGTACTATGAAAAAAACATTTTATCGAAATGCGGGGTTTGGGATTTGAAGCGATGTCATATTTCGCAAGTTTTGTTTCGGCTACCTGTTTTGTCACATGTTAATTAATGAACCTTAAAGGATACGCCAGATCCGGTATTTTACAACTTTTGTTTTCATAATTATGATTGACATTACTCTTTTGTCTACAACGTTATGTGGACCTGTAACACCTTAATAATGTACCTGTCGTCTTTCGATAATTACCATTTGTGGTTTTTATAATTCCTTTGTTTAGTCCTCATTAGCTATTCACGCATTAATGGGCAGAGACAAACCGCGTATTGTACGTTTATCGAGGTTACTCGCGTCATATCCGGTTTAGGGTATGCGGATTATATAGTATTCATATAGGCACGGAAAACATGTGTAAGTTGTGAACCTATTGTCGATTGTATACCGAATAAAAAATCACGTAATTACTGTTTTGCGGTAATTTATGGTCATATAAATTACATGCATATATTATTTGCGATTACGGTTGGGTGATGATGTTATGTAGTCACTGTCATATTTTGGAGTACATAGTTTAATAGTGAATTGTTGTGTTACATGTCTAATAAGTATACATATATGATGCATTGATATCGCGCATCTTAAATTTTCGTCAGATGTCTATTGTCGCATAATATAAGATGTGGCATACATACCAAATACTCGTACGATATGATGCTACCATTATCTGATGCTCGTGTTATCGTGTTTTGAATAATTTTGTTATGAGGTTAGTCAGGCAGTCAGTCATATACAATAGCATGTATCTTTTGTCTGGTTGTGATTTGTATCTTGTTTGAGGTCAGTCAATCATATATTTGTAAGTATTGTATATCTGGTTTGGTTGTGATTTGTGACTTTTCTCGTACGATAATATCCTGATTATAAAGATTTCATTTCGTTAATGGGTAACCAAGGATTGAGGAAGTGGCAAGTTTGTCTATGCGATGTACTGAGATGAGTGTATTGTGAAAGCCTACATCGCAATATCATAATGTTTTTGGGGCGCCGCCGCCGCCCTAGGCGTAACACGGCTGTACGTGTAATGTATATTTTAGTCTGGTTTCACCATGATACATGATAAGTTATGCCATATTTAGGGCTATAATTAATTCCATATCCTAGTTAGGTTTGTAATTTTGTAATGTAACCACATAGTAAGCGCTCGTTTGCATTAGGGTCCACGCCCTAGGCGTAACACGGCTGTACATGTAATGTATATTTTAGTCTGGTTTCACCATGATATCTGATGTTATATCCTATTTAGGGTGTATAATTAATTCCATATCCTAAGCGTAAGCGCTCGATTGCGTTACGACTCGCGAGTAGATGGAGTACTCGAGTAGGAAATATGTAGGTACTCGATCCACCGAGTCGTACTGATAAGTTATGCCATATTTAGGGCTATATTTAATGCCATATCCTAGTTAGGTTTGTAACCTTGTATGTAACCATGTAGTAAGTGCTCGTTTGCATTAGTGGTGTCACGACTCGCGAGTAGATGGAGTGCTCAAGTAGATGGAGTGCTCAAGTAGATGGAGTACTCAAGTAGATGGAGTACTCAAGTAGTAGATGGAGTACTTGAGTAGATGGAGTACTTGAGTAGATGGGGTACTTGAGTAGATGGAGTACTTGAGTAAATGGAGTACATGAGTAGGAAGTAAGTAGGTACTCGATTCATCGAGTCGTACTTAAATACTCGAGAAAGATTTGTAAAAAAGTTACTTGCTAAAAAATTACGTTTGTGTTGTCATTACTTTAATACTTTCTTTTACTAATACAATATATAGGTCATTTGGAATAGGCAACGATCTACTGTATCTCTATCTTATCGACAGTTAAGGAGCCTGACTCTTAAGTTTGCTAGATGGTAGTGCTCGACCGGGGACAAAATTTTGGCCGGAGCCAAAGGTGGGGGCTGAGGAATATATATATATCTCTGGCCAAAACCGGGAGTTCATTCCCGGCTGAAACGTAGGCCACATCATTGTTCCCGGCCGAAATTTCAACCGAATCTTCGGCCCCGGCAAAAATTACGGCCGAATTTGACCTAAACTTTGGCCGAGACAGAGATTCTGCAGATATGACGAATTTCGGCCCTGGTCGATAACTACTAGATGGGATTGTACTGTTGTAGTGTTAGCGTTACCAAAACAAAAGACCATCTTCTGCTGAGCCAATCCCTCAACTATACCACGAATGCTTGAAGCCGTGGTTGAATGTGTGGAGGGCCCAGGGCACACGTGACATGGCTTGACAATGTACAATAAATTGCCCTGGTTGTCGGACGATATACCACATATAGCCAGTCGTGGAGTGCTTTCTCATCACTCAATATTATTGTGGAGATCTTTCTGCAACTCATCATGTCATAAATTATATATAATTCCCCTGCCCGTTAATATCTCGCAATGCTAAAAATAATCAATCAAAGTTGAAAATCGGTCATCTGCATCATGTACATAACTGATTTATTAAGTCACAATATATTACAATATGTGACTCAACACCCCAAAACGTGGCACTTGTCCGATTTGGTGTTTCAGTGAGTTTTATAGCTGAATAAGTTTGGAATACAACACAAAAATCATGCAAATCGTCCAATATATAAGGAAGTTATGATAAAATATGTAAAATGTTTTTGAGAAGTAACAAACGGAGAAATAATTAAAATTTACTATTTATTTTGTATATTTCGGTTTTTGTACAATCTCTGTGCATTTTTTTTGCTTTAATTCAATATTTGTAGATATTTTGTAACAGGAAAGTCAATTTAAATGTCACATATTTTGATAAAATTGAAAAAATACACATTATTTATTGATATTTATATGGTGTTTTTGTTAAGAAAAATGTGTATATCTATAGGTAAATACATCATTCAAAATTAATATATACATAGCATATATCAACAATTTAAACCTTTTAAAAGTGATTTTGGGGTATTATAGACAAACTGAAACCAAAAAGGCAAATTTCAACTTTTGTCACTCTTTTGCTCCTCTTTATTGCGCTATATCTCATTAACCGTGAAATGACAAGTACCTCCTTTTGGGATGTTGCATCACATATCTTACGACTATTCACCCTCAAAGTATACTGTATGATCATCAATTTTAAATCCTGTTTTATTTGTTTGCCTGTGTATAATATCTATAGTTATTTAATGTAATACAATGCAATATGCATTTGTTGTGTGTGTGTGCATATTATGAAGAAAATTTGTGGTTTTGAATATCCGTTAAAATTGTAATTCAAATACACTTAGTCACTGTATCACGGTTATTAATTTTGATATCATTTTAATGATCATTTTAATATGTAAATTAATATTCTCAGCAAAATGGATCGTAAAATTACATTGAAAGTGACTAAGTTGGATTTATCGTACATATTTCGCCTTCGTTTGGGCTAGGCTTCTGAGTCTGAGTAACTTCTTCTAAGAATGCATCTGTCTCATTTTCACAGAATTTAACGGGGGGATTTCTTCTCTGTCTTATTAATGATATTTTCACTATGCTCTCAATCACATATTGTAAATATTTGCTTAAAATTAAATAACCCCCCTCATCTCACTTCATAATCATAGTGTTTTTAAACACTATAAATATCATCAAACACTGGCCCGGCCACAGTCTACAAATTAGATTCAGCTACAGGTATAATAATTCATTTTGTTATTGGCGTAAAGTATGTTTAATACAATTATATAAATATGATGTGGTTAAATTTTCATATAAATATGTAATGTCACGTCATGATATGTCATGAATGTCATGTCATGTCATGACATTGTCATATCTTAATGTTAAAGTTAATTCTTAGATGTTAATTTTATGGTTATCTTTAAAAAGTTTTGCATTATCGTAAGTACACCTTCAAACAAAATTCTTGATAAATTCAGTTGCGGCTTTTGAAATCTGTGAGCGATTCAAACCTCTTTTAGAGGCTGCTTGTCTCTTTTAGAAGCTGCTTGTTTAAAAACAATTAAACCAAAACTAAATCAACTGAACCCAAGATATTAAAATTTCCGCACCATAAGCAATTCTAAGTCAATAAATAAAACCATACAAAATACTGTGCACATGCTAAATTGCTAATAACTTGCATACTTAATTATTTTCCATGGGAAATTTTGTTCAAGTGCAATTCGGTAACCCATAATCACTGAACCATAGCAAACCCATATTAATATTTGATCTTCAATATCTATACAGTTAAGTATGTGAATATTAAAATCAAATCAACCCACAAAGAAAATATAATGTATAAACATTTTATATAGCATATATTTGATGATATCCCATATAGGCCTAACTACCAAATGAAACCATCTTCAATAGGAAATTATTATTTCATCAACCAACTTTCAATAGCATGTTTGAATATTAAATATTTTATTTGATGCGCTAAGACATAACCACTGAACCATAGCATGGTATTAAATTAATATTACAACATTTCAATCCTTAATAGTTGATTTGATATAAAATACAGTACAATTATAGCATGTATGGGAGTATTTCGATAAAATCAACCATCATTCAATAGAGCGCACTCTTTACATCTATGTATAGATGTCTATCTATACATGTCCATTATGCATGGCAAACTGTAACCACTCAAGCATGGCAGCTCCACATTTAAACATTTTTACTGTATAATTCTGAGAATATTAAAATTAAAATTATATCAACCACATTGAATTGAAACGATAAATATTTCATACGGCAAACTGTGTGTAGCCGACTAGCCGTATATGACTATATGCTTAGCCTGTCAACCATGGTATCTTTTATACAGGACTAAGTTTGAAGTAAAACGATATATCGATAATTATTACCATTTTGAGAAATGTCCAGGATTCTGATTGGTTAAAAGCAGGGAAATATCTCACGATATCCCACTTTT
>WNLI01077542.1:0-10904 GCA_025802215.1 Wirenia argentea
CACCGTTTTATAGTCGTTTATAAATGTTATAGTCGTTTATAAACGACTGTTAAACGGTGTCTACATTGGGCCTTAGATGGACTCACACTGAATGCAAACCTCCTCTCTTAGCAGGGTACCAAATCACTCATGTCAGGAGTTACGGGCCAGACAGGTGAGACAACACAAGAGTGGACAGACCATTGTGAGAGGTCCACTTAATGATGTCCATCAGAGGAGGAGGTCAAAGGTGAACTAACAATGGTAACATGGAACAGGTGAGTGACTGAGTGGTGCTGGACTCATGGTGGGTAATGAGGTGGTATTGTTTGCAGGTGCTGGATATCAAAGATTTGGCCAATGGTCAGTCACAGTCAGTGTTTGAGATCCATACTAGACATGAAATAACAAACATGATCGTTTTTCTTGGGTGATATCATGCCATAGTAGGTAGAATCATTTTAGAACTTGGCCGAAAGTAGTGCATTAGTTTAGGGTAGGCCTATGTTATATTTCGCCAAGAGTCTCACGGCAAGAGATCTAAGAAGCAAAGATCCCATGTCATGTACAAACTGTGCTTACCCTGTTTGTGTCATCTAGAATTCTAGATGCACATGTCATTGTCAACGTTCACACGTGTCTTTTCAGGTGACAGTGCATTTTTTTGTATGACCTGTCACATCGCATCATGGCAAACAGGCAAAGGTCACATCACATCGCAGGCTCTTTCAGGCCAATTTGTATGACACATCAGATATTCAGATTGTATGTCAAATTCTCAATGACACGGTATTGTCACCTGACTTCCCAGAACATGACGTGTCAGTAGACTCAGTAAGTATGTCAAAGGTCACATCCTCTCTACCCACAACCACATAGAGACCACATAAACTGTCACCCTACATTGATTCCGTTGATGACGTGACACATCGTCAATACCAGCACTTTGTGTGTGAAGAGGTTTCCATAAACACATTGATCTGTGGTTGGCGATTTGACAGCGCGCTTGCCGCTTAGGTAACAGTCAGCTCTCAGTGATTATAATCATGCGTTAACCATCCGACTAAGCGATTGCATGTTAGCAACACATAAATATTTAGTCCATGGAATTGCAGTCGCATTGTCAAACTACTATTTTAGTTTCAGATAGTAGTTGGTTCGATACATGTTACGTTAATATATGCTACAGAGTACAGTCACTGTCCGGTATTCACTAATTGGAGTAAACTGAATTGCAATGGTATCCGTTATTGACGACACACTACTGTACTATTATCCACTTATTGCGAACCCATTAGTATTGCAGATTTGCAATTAAAAACAAATAATCATCGTGAAATTTTAAACTGTCTGTGTGATATCAAAATATTCAATATTGAATCGGCAAATAAGGACCATCTGTCTACTAATTCTAATTGAATCGCTTGAATACTCATTAGAGAGGTATAGCGGTTACTTTTATCAGACACAATACTGGGAAGCTGGGATGATCATTGACCCATTTACAAAACCTAAATGATATACGCTTCACTGGGTCTAACAATGGCGTTGTAGTTTTAATTCAGTCGATGACTTGCTATGACAATGACTCGGTATCTTAATTCGGTGACCACCTTAATCATGAGAAATGATAGAGGGGACAGGTAGGTGAAAGGTTTTATGTCCAATTAGGCGATTTGAGCGCCGCTGGAGGGGAGGGTACTGGGTACATTAGCCAGGTAACTGGTCACCCTTTGTGGTCAGGTAAGATGGACACAATGTCATCTTGAGATATCAGACAGTGCTTGTAAAATAATGGGACAGTGACATTGTCCGTGTGTTGTGAGTGAACGGGCTTACTGAGTGTTATGGTACCATGTGGTTAAACCCGTTGTCAGTGTGTATCTAATTTGGGCGTCCGTGTATTGTTACGTGTATAATGTGGTACGATCCCTCTATGATACACGGTAGTCAAGCTATTGTGTTCTGTTTATTCGGGCAGGCAACAAAAGCGGCACAGTGGACAAATACTGGCCACTGGTCAAATAACGTGGTGATAGTAATCTCAGGTGGTTAGAGAGATAAGGATTTAGTATTCAGTAGCTGTGCTTTGTGGGATTGCTAATTCACTCGACATTCGATTCAAAGTATAGGGGACAGTGGACGGTCATAGCTAGTGGACAATAGACAGACAGTGGGCCATGACAGTGAATATTAATGATACTTTAAATATAGGAAAATAGAAACATCTCAAGATAGTAATTTTCTTGAATATGCATGAATGAATAGTGAATACGAAAAATTATAGTATCAATAGTTCATCATTTATAATATTTAGATATCAGCAATTCAGCATTTGACATCAATGTCATAATTTCAGGCGATGAATGGTAGATACACTAAAAGCAGTCAACTAAGCACAATAAATCCATGACTTCCAGGGAATTGTAAGCTATTGTAAGTAAGTATTGACCGAGAAGAATTGCACGAAACCATGTCCATTCGGCATCCATTCTGCGGCCACTCTCGTGTCGATTCCTTGATATTAAATGGCCACTAATGGCAGATATTGGCCGTGCCATGATGAATCGCTTCATTTTGACCGCTCTATTAACAACCCGCGCCTTTCAGGGTATAGTTACCGGACACGGAATGCCTTGTGGGCTAAGGGAACATTGGACCGTCAGTGTCACTGTATGAGTTCGTGAGTTTGCCGTTTGGGGCGCTACAGCCCCCGCCACTTGTGACTACTGGGATCGATTTGTCCAGTGTTTAATCAGTCTCTCCCATCCGAACCGTCGTGTACTACTGTAGTTGCAACGGGTGTCACTCTATTTACAGTTTGGGGCCAGAATCGATTGATGGTGCACCGCATCACTGGCGAAATGTCACAAATGTTGCTTCAGCTGGCCCGGAATTGAATGTCCCATCATTGTATTGTAGAGTAACGAGAGTTTACTAAATTAATGCGGTTAGTGTGGAGGACGTATAAATTGTATAAAATGTCAACTTAAACACACTACTTGACAAAAATCGAAATTGTGATTGTTCATATAAAATGCAAACATGTCTGGATTGATGGGAGCGTAGTATCTATAATTTCTATATGCATTATGATACAGGAATCAAAATCTGATGTTCCTTGGAAAACCCAGTAAATTGTGTTTTAAGGAAACTCCATACACAAAGAGAAAAACTTCATAATATTATTCAGTATTCGCATATCATACTACTGTGTAATGTGTGTGTATATGAATAATGTTCATTCCAAATTCAAATAATTTCACAAAATATGATAATGTGATACATGAGTCATGTTGCTGCATTAAATTAGGAAATTGGTGATAAATCCACATCATTATGTTACTTAATGTTAAGTGTTCCACTCAGTTTACTCGACACTTTGTATCTTTGATGTTACTGCAGCTGCATGGCGATAAAACACACCACGATGAATTTATCACGGTGACAAAACGCGAGTTTATTTGCCGATGTTGGTGAATATTTCGCTAATCGTGACAATGTAGCTGATTTATTCCCCATGCAATTACCACGGTTTGCTTATCGGTGCAATTAGGAGGGGATCGATGGTCAATGTTTACACACAATTAGATGCATGTTTGCCCGGCGACAATGTTAATTACAACTGCGAGATTCATGAATAATATTGTCTGGAAAAACAGATGAGATCACAACCATAGGACCACACGACGTTCTACGACATTCGGTAGTCGGTGCTCGGTAGCCTAATCGGTAGACTCACAACTGATTACTGCATAGTGCCTACCAGCCACTACGGTACAATCGAGTAGCCACTGACCGCACCAAACTAGTCCAGTTTTCTCGACAAAAGATGGCATACCAATTTAACATTCATGAATATTATTGACCTGGCAGTATTCAGAACATAGTCTGTACCAGAGTAACCAGACTGTCGGTATCTCATGCATACTTAGTGCATCAATTGGATTCAGCATGTAACAGAATTAAATGTGTAAAAGCCGCTGAATAATCAAACAAGTTTATTTTGAAAGATTGCGCCATTCATTAGAACATGAAACCATGAAACATGATTCGTGCCTTTCATGAATTCACAGATGCTTTGAAAAATATTTAGTCTCAAAACAGCAACTTCCATGTCCTGACACTGACACTGACTCATCCGTGATGTCCATGAAAAATGTCACATTTCAAATATCCGAGGCAATTAGTAAATTGCAAAACGCAGTCAGGAGACAGGAATAATATTTTCTGATAAAATACAGATGACTGGCAATCATGTCCAATGAAATCACACAAACTAGCAAATTACAGTATTACGCCAATCAACTTTCTTGTCTTCCATATTTGGTATTAGTAATTTGAGACACTTCTAGGCTGTTATTCAGGATTCTTATTTGAAATTGTAAATATCATCGTTCAGAGTTTGAACAGTTTGTTTGAACTATCTCATGAAATTACAGATACATTTCTGATATTAGTGAAACTCGTTACCTGATTGGACTGTCCACTTGACCAATGATAAGAACCAATGAAATAAGTATTGCAAATTCAACGCTAGCCAGTCACGTGCAACCAATAGGCGCTACTAAATAGATTACAACTGATAAATAATTTATTCTACTCATTTCTTAATTTGAACAACTTTTATCAACATTGTGTATACTTAAATTCGAGGCTTATTGCAAGGCCGCCCAGACATGGACACTTTAAATTTGCAATATCGTACTGCTCGTACATACATAACATTATAAACACAATCATCAAGATTACAAATTTGGTGCCTGTCAATATTACAAGTAGATTTTTTATTGACTTTCGAAACTCAAATTTTGATAACAGTTGAATTTTATCGCGATAAGCGGACTAACAGAGGTGATATATTTTGAACAATGACAATAATAGCAAACTATCAGCCATATCAATACCGTATTTGATAGCTCAGAGATTCTGCCAAGTCTACGCCTCTTAGTTTGATTGACAGTTTATTCCCTAGTTGACAAATCCATCTAATCAAGATAAGAGCGATGCACGGCGCGAACAGGACTCGAATAGTTGAACACGACACGAACGTAACACGAACATAACACGAAAGCATGTTCATGTCGAGTCATGGCCAGTGGTCTGGTATCGTGTCGCGCCTGTAATGTGTTAAAACTGGCAGTTGGTAAAGTGTGTAGATCTAGTTATCGACCTCGTTCGGTTCGGTTCGTAACTTCGTGTCCACTAATATTTGTGTCGTGTCGGAATGTGTAATGACTTCCAGGCCTACACTCAGCTAGATAGCCATGAAATTTTAATGAAAACTTCTACACCCATATTTTTCTCAGACCTCCGTGCATATTTTTATCGGTTGTCGATAAATTAGCAATGGCATCTGCCACATTTGCAGACCATTAACGCATCAAACCGGACAATGGTCCATTGTGTGGTCAGAGGATTAACGAGTGAGATAACCAGGTAACATATTGAGTGGATGACCGGTGGATTATGGCCGGATTGTCCGGATATGCTGGTCAATCAGCTGGCCAGTCGATCGATAATCCATATAATCCCGTATAATCCATACTTGCATACAAAGCGGTTTGGTTTGGTCTGATTTTGTTATTGAATTTTCGCATGTGATTTAGTGAGATGTGTGACGCAATGCGATTCATTTTCATTGCCTGTAAAACTAAGGCCGATGCTGTAAAGCAAATGACATTGTAGGAATAACAGTAGTATACATAAATATGTCATCACTCCTTGTATGGTACTTATAACACCATAACAAGTCTGTAATTATAACAGTGCAGGAATCCATCAATAACCAAATTTCCGCTGAAGTAAACACACATAAAAAACCTCGCGAGACATGGATTTTTTTGTTGCAATGTCGCACAAAAGGTGAATGTGTATTTTAAGTTTATAAGACACTTTCAAGTGAACAGCTTGACAGGATTTCAATGGTAAATACGCCGTCCTAAACACACATTGGCCGTTATATGCTCGTAATGTCTATCATTCATGCTGTGCGTCGTGCGAGGGCAACCTTTATCCCCTAAATTGTATTATATTGTATTATACGCTTAGAAATTAGAATCTACCACATCGATGGCATACTTTTCTAGTTATCTCCCTTGACGGCCATTTTGTGCGAAATTGTGAATCGGTAAATTTATGTTGCAAAAACATCATAAAAGTATAAGTTGCGGGTATAATAATGTACGATTTTTTACGTAATTTGAAATTCTAACAAAATATTGCTCAACTCTTGCATTTTTATCTATAATAGAAATTTATGTAGCGTGTGATAAGACAGCATTGAACACATTACCGCTCATGCGTATGAAAAATGTTATTTACTGAATAGGCCGACTATGAATATTCGCGGTAGTGTCGAGTGATTGAAGTGATCGAAGTCATTTTAAGAATGTCGTCGAAAATAAGTGACAGATTTGTATTACTAGTAGTCCCGTCGTTTTAATACACTCAAGTCATTTAAGATGTTCAGTAGGTTATGAATCACCGGAGTTTATTGATAAAGTGCAATAAAAATCGGTGACGCGTGAAATTTATTCAAGTTGGTACGGATTCGTGTTGGCGAACATGCGATGGGTGACGGGTGTGTTATAATCATAACTCATTCTGCTGGTGATTAATGGGTTAATATTGGTAATGGATGGAAATATGAATAAACATGACGAGTTAAGTTGAGTTTTCGTAAATCAAGGGGGGTAAGTACGGTGGGATATTTTACATGGTGCTATTATGTAGTAATGTCATCATGTACAGTTCTACGATCATGGTTAGATACGCTTATGACATAGTCATACACATACAAGAGCAGGATTAGCAATTTGACAGTCCAAGAGTCAAACATTTAATTACGAATGTGTATAAACCTGGTTATACAAAATGGATACAATACACTAATATGTACACATAAACCACCTAACATTTGACATTTAAATTAACCAATTTAGCAGTTCAGTAGTTAAATGCCAATGTAATTATGCAAATTATGTCATGATACAGATAGATTGAAATGTCAAAATAAATTATCGGAAATACAATGAAAAAGTCTGAATAAAAATTACATAAAAAATTATTTTTACACACCTTGATTTAAATTGAATAATGAATCAATAATATTGATAAATTATAATTATTTGAGTAGAGTATAATGTCTTTATACTGATCGTCTCTATAAAATTTTATTCGCCATAAAGCTTTATAAAATTTCAAAGGCCATAACAGTCAAATCATAAAATTATTACAATCAAATTCCAGCAATAAATATTATACCGTAATTAAAATATAAAAAATATGTTGATGTTGGTAAAAATATAAATTCAGACATAAAAATATTCTTTTAAAATGAAAAGAAAAATATGTCACTATATATAATTTCCGAATTGGACGAAATAGATCAAGAAGAAAGTCAATGATGCATCGTATACGTATATTATATGGGACATTACCTAGTAAACTTGCCCGGTATGCAGTGAAGTTGTGGACAATATCAAAAAATGTTGGTTTTATCAAATTAATTATGGGGTATAAACCGTAAACCGTATACACCATATAAACCGTAAAACCGAGACACAAAGCACTTATTAGCAAAGTATATCTTGTTCTCGTGCCGTTGTGATCCTTCGCTTGAAATATTACGAACAGATAGTATGTGAATCGGACAGCGTATTATTGGCAAGAGCGTTACTGTGTTTACTGTTACAGTCTTACAGAATACAAAATCTCAAATCCGCAAATGTATCATTTTTCTTTGAATCGATAAGTTGACTTCACACTTTTATAAAGAAGATTAGAATTCTATCAAAGTTAAGAAAACGACAACACAAGTTTCTTTCTATAAATAGTCAACGTGGTAGGTACAAGAGTACGATATAAATATATTACAGACAGTAGTACAAAATGAACACAATAAGTGATTCACTATCAAACTTGATTCATCATTGAATCCTTTGAATCCATGGCCATGATGAATAAGCCAACAAAGCCGTAAGTTTGACAATTCCGACAAAGCCGTAACTTTGACAATTCCGACAAAGCCGTAACATTACAGAAGTCCCATAAATGGAATTGTGGCCACTTGATGGCCGATTTACGGCCACATTTGTGCCATTAAATGGCCACTGCGGAGTCCGACCTTACATAAACGCACGAATAAACTGCTGGAAGTGACGGTTCGTGGCATAGACCCTCGACATAAAACGCCATGTACGGACAAAAATGGCAATATCGCCGATTCTCCATCTTGACTAGATGATGAAAATTATGTTACACCACAAGCTCACAATACAATGAACAGTATTGCCGTTATGGTTGTCTGTTGCGCATAAATATCGGGAATATCATACAATTTTACGACTGAGTCAATATTGGTGCTAAGAAGTCCAACATATCGGCAAAAACAACATAAATTTTGTATAACTGTGTTTATACGGAAGATTGTTAAAGAATTCAGATATCATGAAAAGTAACTTACATACATAGGCCTACATTTCTATATTTTTATTACGAACTTATGAGTGACAATATCTTATGAACGTACAACAGCTTAAATCGCAAAGAAAAAAATGTTGATCGTGTAAAATGTTGATGTACGAGTAATAAAAGAAATTGGATCAATCCTTTGTATTGTGTTTTACGTTTTATGATATAACATTCTAAATAATCGCTTTAATATGGTTTAATATGTCATTGATATCGATTACTTCGATTCGAATCATAATAATTATTTTAATACTACTGTAAAATGACATTATCGGAAATAATGTTATCGGAAAAAGACAGGAATCAAACAGATCTCTTAAAAACCATTCTACTATGTTTTATGACAATTTATGTTCGTGATATTATCGGTTTATGTTTTATCATTCTATGGCACATCTTTTTATGTTCATGTCAATAAAACATACATATCACATATATTGTGTTTTATGTTTCTGATAGGAATAATCGTTTTATGTTTTATCGACCTTATCCTCTTTGAAGCTTTAGATTTTCATGAAAATTTCTATGCAGAAATCGTTGAGCCGCACTTCGTGCAGTGGGATATACAGATCGTTACTTGCAAGATGGATGGACTCATAAAGATGTACCCACATTATAGCAAGACTGACATTAACATTCATAACGTTGCTATACTTTTATATTCCGAGACATACTAGATAAGTCCCAATTCGAGCCATACCTAATCCACTTTCTCCCGGAGGCCGGTATGTTCCGACTGTTTCACTTTTCACACACCGCCAGGACGCAGTTATGTCCCATGCAGAGGTCATGACAGTTGATCGATAGATCTGCCCCACTTTCTCCCAGTTTAGAGCAGTAGATGTAGCAACGGTGCAATTTGGTTATGCGGGCTGAACCGCTATGAAACTGACACGAATCAATTCACTTCGCAAGTATAGCAGTGACTTTAGAGATGTATAGTAGGACTGGTGTAGTAAGTTAGTAACGGTGCAATTTGGTTATGTAGATCGTACATTCGTACCAATTTGAAAGTAAAAACGGATGCGAATCAATTCACTTCGCTTTACTTTGCTTGACTAGTATAGCAACGGCTTTAGTTATAGCAAGAAGCCTCAGAGCCCAGACACACATACACTGCACACCCAGGTTGGCAGGGTATCTTCACACAGTCAACACTGTTCTATGCGAGCAAGGATATCTCTCATCATTGGCTTCTTCACTGTATTATGTATGTATCAACGGAGTACAGACAGAGACTGGATTTGCTTAGAGTTTATAGTATATGTCACTATGTAGGTATACAAACTGGCGTGCATGATGTCTGTTAAAATTACATTTTCACTCGGAACTAATCCGTGGGATCAAACTAAAGAAAACAAAATAGGTTTGATATTTTTCACATTCCTAATAACAGCTTTTTTTTTACTAAATAAGCGCTATATATATAGCTAAATTTGGCCTATAATCACTAACGTGGTGTTCCTCAAGGGAGATAATCGCATATTAATTAATATAATATTTTTAAGTTTGTCTACATGTTTTCTTAATTTTACTAGGTCATGCTATATTTTAATTGTCACTGTTCTATGTGTTTCTCAAAGTATCATAAAAAATGAATTAATATACTCAATACATATCCAAATTATTATATCCAAACTTGGACCTTCGCATGAGACCCTAAACCGAGGTCCCATGTTCTTAACCTCACCTTGCATACACCCTGAGGCATGTAAAAGATCCTGTACTCCTCTTTGGTAAAAAAGAGGTCGGGCAGACCATATTTCACCTATTTTCTTTTTTCCCCATCACACTTTGTATTTTCACGTAGGCTATACCGCTAGCTGAGCAGGAAACGCTTATCATCAATATGTCAAAAAGTAAAACAATTGCCCGTAGGCCACACTTAATCCAATAATTAGTTATTAGTTATTTCACTTTTGACGTTTCAATTCACATAGTGTACAATATGTATGGATACATTGTACGGGAGATCAGCATATTAGTACACTTTGTGAATTATACTAAAATTATAATTATGCACTGTTACTATAAATGGCTATTTCAGTGACTTAGGCAATAATTGAACTTATGTTTTGTACATAAGCAATAATGGAATAATGTCCCTATACACATGTCCCACACACCTACATCTGTTCCCCATCCTACCTCTGTCCACTCCTCTCTCTAACCCTCACCCCTCCATCTCACCACTCCTCTCTGTCCCCCACCCCTCCATCTATCCACTCCTATCTGTCCCCACCCCTGCATCTGTCCACTCCTCTCTCTATCCCCCACCCCTCCATATGTCCACTCCTCTCTCTATTCCCCACCACTCCATCTCTCCACTCCTCTCTCGATCCCCTATCTCTCCACCTCCATCTGTCCACTCATCTCTCTGTCCCCCACCCCCCCACCCCCCCCCTCCCCCCCCCCCCCCCCCCCCCCCCCCCCCCCCCCCCCCCACCCCG
>WNLI01077653.1:0-10903 GCA_025802215.1 Wirenia argentea
TCACGTCTACCCTCGCACGGTCATGATGTAAGACCGACATTTGGCGGATCGTGAGGTCCAAAAATGCGGCATATAAAATGTCACTCACACTTTGTAGATTGAGAGATCTGAAAATACGAAGTATAGATGTCAGACCTGACGTTTACTTTTAATGTGAATTGGCGCGCATTGATCCAGAGTTCTACGATGTAAATAGCGTAGTTAGTTGGTTTATGGGATGGAGTCATGGAGAGGTTCTCACACCACACTCTGGCCCATTGTGAAACCCTCAGTTATACGCCATTCAGTCTTGAGCCAGATTATTTCTGTCGATTTAGGTCGGGGCCTTACTCCAGAGAGAACGGCCCGAATTTCGACTACTGGTGTCCCCTTAATATTCCCAATTCGTGCAGTACTATGACTTCCGTAAGTACTATGACGCTTGTAATTTGCGGCGGGGCCGCCTCAACTGTACTGTTACCTAGGTCGGTTTGGTGGTGGAACGCTGGTTACATCGGCTAGGCAATTATCCCCCAAAACAGGAGCCTCAAGAGTTCATCTGTGTGGCCATGTTAGCATTGGTGCACTCGCCTGTACTGGTCGAGGTCAGAGGACACAAATGCCCAGAACCCTCGCCAGACACAGTGCTCCCGACACTACCCGTGTCCATGGCAGACCCCTCCGCCTTACCTAATTGTTCCCGAGCATCACATCCTCATCCTGGCTCAGATTCGGTGAATTATGCATCCAAGCATCGGAGTTCTTCATCCGCCTATTTATACATACTTTGTTTATTTGTACTGTACACTTTATACAGATATTGTACAACAACCGAACCGAAGCATGCATTCCTTCGAGCATCCAGGAACAAGTTTTCAACGAAATTCGCTCAAAAATCACCAACAACGACGACAAAATTTTACTCGAAAACAGCTACAAACTTGATGAAAACAAAATTCCACCGGCGTATATGTACGAGCCAATCGCTGACGTGTTTACTGATGATCTAACCAATCACAGCGCTTGTTACACTACAATACGCGAATGCCAACAGGAGATTTTGAGGATTCTTGGGAATGTTAAAAATGTTGTCGTTTTTAACACATGTGAGTATGTACTGTACATGTAATAATAAATTTGACAGATACAGTAATATCAATGCCTCTAGTGGGATTGGAAACCGAGACTTTCATTATGTAAAAAAAGTAAAAAAATAAAAGTTAAATCAGAAATCGGATGTCCCCAGCGGTTATTAGTAGTTATACCAGAGCTTACCGTGGCCTGATATCCATACGGAAATTTATCGCTGTTTAACGAGGGCGCTTTTGTTAAATTGAGGAGCGACTTACAGCATAAAAATTGTCCAAGTCCGCAAATCATGGTATACTGCGATTGCCGTGGGACGTCGTCTGATGTCCCACTGTCCTCGACCAATGAAAATGCCCGTAACAAACAGATCGTGGTAGAAAGACCTCTACGCTACTGCATGAGTACCTCAACCCTACTCCCCAACCTATATATTCGCCTTTGAAGACGAATATACGATCAGTACCAATTTGGCAGTTAGGGAAACTGATTCTACGGGCATTGTTTTCTTACCTAGGGAACACCAGAAAAACCTGTTAAATGCCTGATCGCACAGTCCGAGATTCGAACCCACAATCCTGGATCCCAAATGAATGGAACTTATGGAAGTCCTAATGTTTGACTGACTGGGTTATATCTTTCACAACCAGTTCAGATCCAGTTGGTAGATGATACAGTATATGTACGTAAGAGTAAGATTTTTTACGGCTTTTTATAACCAATATGGCTTACTAACACCTAATACTGTACATTGGACGCAGTAGCTCAGTGATAGAGTGCTTGCCTTGAGATCTCAACACCCTGGGTTCAAGCCTGGGCTCTGGTAAAAATTTGGTATGGCATTTTTCGTGTGTTACTGTAATTCGTTTGGGCAAGGAATTTACACCTGCATGCCTTAACTAGTCCATTGGCTACATAGGTATAACTTTTGTAGGAAGTATGCTGGCTTCCGCTGTGTTCGATTCATGGAAGATGCACAGATCCTGCCCATCTCTGGTGGTTGTCTCAAGGTACTCCAGTTTTCCCACCGTGATATCATCTAAGCTTAGATAACTTTACATGTATATGTGTTAGACATACAGTAGGTTACGGCATTAGCCACGGACTTCCCATCATGGAGACACTCCCTTAAAATGAGTTGCACTTACACATTCTACACTAGGATATGGTTGCATTACAGTCAGGAATAAAATTCTCGGTTCTGGTATTACAAAGTATAATTACACGCTAGATACTAGGGGTTTCTGTGTAGGCCTATGTTATTTCTGTGTGAGTACATATTTTATATCAACTATAATTTCAGTTTTGGAAGAGGAAATTCGCTTTGTGATGACAAACAAACATCGCGTGAAAAACACACTCTGGGTGGATTTGGCAGATGAAAGTAATCACACAACAGAATCGACAAACAACTCGAATAAAACAACGCCATTTTCACGACGATACAGCAATGTGGCTATAGTTATTCACGATGTGGAAGATTATGCTATCAATCCTGACAATACATTGACAATGGAAAATCACGCTTTCAAAAATACTGACGATAACACGAATGTAACGTTAACAATTAAACCTAAAAACAACACTGACAACACATTGACAACGGAAAATCATTCTTCCAAAAATACTGACGATAAAAGGAATGTAACATTATCAATTAAACCTAAAACCCACACTAATAACAGCTGTAGTGATGAAAGGAAGGATGTAACATTAAAAATTAAAGCCAAAAACAACACCGACAACTGTAGTTCAATTCTCGAATCGGATCGTAAACGAAATGATAAATTGCGAAAAATTGACAGTATATCAGAAGAACCGCAGACAGAAAGTGATGTTAGCTTAGATAGCTCTTCTACACCAAGTAGTCCAAACCACGGCAATCTTACTTCTTCCACTGAGTCCGGGATTAAAGTGCGCAAAACTTTGACATCTAAAATTTCACCGGATAATATTTTGGTGTACAATTTTTGTGGTATTACGAACGGGGATGGATGTGATAATTTTTGTGATGCTAAGAACGGGGATGGATGTGAAACTGAGATTGAGGATAAACTGGTGATACGTATAGAGGAGTGGGTGACGGGAAAATTGGCGGCGGTGATGGGAGAGGAGGAACATGGCACTTGTAATGTCACAGGTAGGCTATGTTCTACAGTAATTTAATGTAACATTGTACTATATAGATATAATACAGATATAGATATGTATATAACATAAATATAATACTAAATAGATATAATTGCTCAGGGTCGTGTGATCGAATGGTCTAAGGCGCTGGTACGCTGATAAAGCGATCACGATCCTAGGTGACAGCCGTGGGTTCGAAACCATGCATGTGCCGTCAATTTTTACCCAGAAATTACAATTGGTTAGACGTTGCTCTGTGTACGCGGGTAAGTCGGAAAGTAGTCTGCAATAGACCTGTGTCCTATGCAGGCGGTGCAGTGTGATTTCGGCTGTATATTACAAACCAGTATAAGCTCCAGATTCTATTATGCCTATCCATTTTCAAAGCTACGAAGAAATTACTTTTTTATCGTATATTCAATTGCACAATTGAGAGATTCATGATCATAGAACCTAACTGTCTAGCTTAAATCTTACATTGATTGATTGCGTTCTTGCTTGATGGATTCCTCGATTCCTTGTTTGATTGCATGATCGCTTGCTTGATTGATCGCTTGCTTGATTGCTCGATTGCCTGATTGCTCGATTCCTCGATTGATTGCATGATTACTTGCTCCATTGCTTGCTTGATTGCATGATTGTGTATTTATGTGATTGGTTGGTTGGTTGATTGATAAATCGATTGATGGCTCAATTGATGAATCAATCGATTGATTGACGTAATTTTATATGTCCACCACAGAAACACAGTGAAGAAATGTGGAGTCATTATGAGTTTGCGTGGTGTAACTCTAGTCAACTACCGAACCATGCCAACATAGTTAGGTAGTTGGGTTGATTGGTAGTTTGGTTGATTTGTTGGTTGGTTCTTTTGTTGGTTGGTTGGTTGGTAGGTTGGTTGGTGGGTAGGTTGGTTGATAGGTTTGTTGCTTACTTTAATAGGTTGGTTGTTTGTTTGGGTGGTAGGTTGGTTGGTTGGTTAGTTGTTTGGGTGGTTGGTTGGTTGGTTCATTTGTTGGTAGGTTGGTTAGTTTGGTGGGTGGTTGGTAGGTTGGTTGGTTGATATGTTGGTAGTTTGATTGGTAGGTTGGTTGCTAGGTTGGTTGGTTGGTTCGTTCATTCGTTCGTTCGTTCGTTCGTTGATTGTTTGGTTGATTGATTTGTTGGTTGTTTGGGTGGTAGTTTGATAGGTTGGTTGGTTGGTAGGTTGGTTGTTTGCTTGGTTGGTTGGTAGGTTGGTTGATAGGTTGGTTGATAGGTTGGTTGCTTACTTAGGTTGGTTGTTTGTTTGGGTGGTTGGTAGGTTGGTGGTTGGTTGGTAAGTTGGTTGGTTGGTTGATTCGTTGGTTGGTAGTTTGGTTGGTTGGTTAGTTGTTTGGGTGGTTGGTTGGTTAGTTGGAATGTTAGTTTATATGTTGGTAGGTTGGTTAGTTGGTAGGTTGGTTGGTTGGTTGGTTCGTTCATTCATTCGTTGTTGGTTGATTGATTGATTGATTTGTTGGTTGGTTAGTTGCTTGGTTGTTTGTTTGGGTGGTAGGTTGGTTGGTTGGTTAGTTGGTTGGTAGGTAGGTTGGTTGGTTGATTAGTTGGTAGGTTAGTTGGTTGGTTGATCAGTTGGTAGGTTGTTGTGTGGTTGGTTGCTTGGTATGTAGGATTGTAGGTAGGTAGGTAGGTTGGTTGGTTGGTTGTTTTGTTGGTTGATAGGTTGGTTGGTTGGTTGGTTGGTTGATTGTTTGGTGGTTGGTTGCTTAGTTGGTTGCTTGCTTGATTGATTTATTGATGTATTGAGTGGTTGATTAAGCGATTGATGTGATTTTATGTCCACAGAAATACAACAGAACATCATTGAAGAAATGTGGACTCATTACGAATTCGGGCGGTGTAACGCTAGCCTACTACCGAACCATGCCAACATAATTACAGCTGTGAAGCAATACATTCTGTCAGAGTGCATCAAGCCCCTGCTCATCTCTGGTCCACCAGGTAAAAGTAAAATTTGACATTTAAGCCGTTGATATACTTCCCAAGTGAAGTGAATTTATTCGCACCAGTTTCATTACGGTTCGATCCGCTGACCAAAGTGCACCGTTAAAAACCGTCTAGGCTGGGAGAAAGTGGGAGAGATTTATCCATCAACTGTCATGACCCCTCGTGGCCCTGTCCTGCATGACACGTAACCCGCCAATAACAAGATACAGTAAAACCAATGCAGATCAATTCGGTTTGATCAATGTCATGTTACTACATTAGCGAAACAAAGCGAAATGTAACGGAGCGAGGTGAACTGGTTTACTTTCTACCACATCCTGGAGGTGTGTGAAAAGTAATCCAGTATCTTTATTACACTTTATTGTATGCTACACTTTTGGAGTGCCAAGATCCACCCATCCCCTATTCCCCATGTGGAGGTTAAAACTATAGCCATGCGTAGTTAATTTGTTTAGCCGTAGTGTACAGTCTATCCCGAATAGCTGCTTGTAATAAACGTGTAAACCTAAAAGGCGTTTCTTTTGTGGGCTCATTAGGAAACAGCCCCACATACGATAATTAATGATTGACCGACTACAGGATGCGGTAAAACACACGTGGCAGCGAGCATAGCGACCAATGTAAAGTCATGGATGATGGACGAAGGGATATCATCAGATAACGGCGTGGTGGTGGCGCGGTACGTGGGGCTGACACCACACAGTGATGGCGTGGAGGCGATGGTGCGGGGGCTGGCGCAACAGCTTGGCGTTCTGTTTGATGTCAAGAACTCTCACATGGTTAGTTTATTGTAGAGGTATTATATTAAATATACAGACTGTTTCACAAATAAGTATCTAATGCTTATAATGTAATTAATTTTATATATCGCGACACATCGAAGTACACATGTTGTCATTCCAGTGAATACATCGTCTCTGACTACACAGAACGAAAACTAGTTTCCCTACAAGAACGGTAAATTTGCATTATTTGGTATGAGTAATGCGTTCAGGCAAATCAATCACAAACTTCGCCACTTGAGTCAAAAAACAGGTCTGAAAATGCGGCATGTAATTATGTAAATGTCAGACTTTATATTTTTATATTACCTGAGAATGACATATAATGCCTATCGTTTATAATACATCATCACAATAATGGGCCTATTGTATAGTGGCGTACGCACAATCACACGCCTAGTTAGCTAAATGGCGTAGCACTCTCGGTTATTACCCATGCACAAAGGAAACATAATGACAGAAACCTTGGTCTCTGTCAGTAGACCTTTTAGTCTGAACAATGATGGATGGAGTCATTCATGACAAACAAGGGTACTGTAGTTGTATAGTCTAATCTATAAATGAACATGCGAGGTTGTTCTGTCATAATATTGTATCTCACTACCTCCCCCTCCCTACATTACTTACCCTCCCTTCCATCCCTCTCCTCTCAGTCTCCTGCTTCATTTCACCTCCATTGTGTCTTCCCTCTCCCCTTCCTCTCTTCCCTCTCTCTTCCACACTCTCTCCTTCATCACCTCTCCCTCCTTTCCTCTCCTTTCCTCTTTCCTTCCCTCTCTATTCCCTTTCTCTTCCCTTTCTCTCCTTCCTCTCTTCTCTCTGTCTTCCCTATCCCTTCCCTATCCCTTCACTCTCCCTTCCCTCTCTATCATTCCTCACCTCCCCTCTCTCCTTCCATCCTCCCCCTCCCTCTTCTAGCTATCTCCTACCTCTTTCTCCCTCTACTCGCTCGCTCTCTCTTTCCTACCCTCCCTTCTATCCTTTCTCGTAAAGACATCTCACCTCTCTATCCCTGTCTTCTCCCCTTCCCTCTGTCCTCCGTATCCCTCCATGCTCCTCTTCTCAACTTTTTTTCATCCGCCCCACCTACTTTCGCTCTCCCTTCCCCTCACGTACATGTATGTAAAGCTGTGTCTCCTCTTTGCTTTAGTCATTCACTGATATCATTGTCAACATTGTCTTGTTGATTAAATGGAAAACGGTAATAGCTATTTCGGTTAGTTTACCTCCACACAATACAAAGGAAGACATAATGCCAGAAACCTTGGTTCCTGCCAGTAGACCTTTTAGTCTGTAACAATAATGGATGAAGTCTCGATAAAGAAGGGGTTGATTAAATTGTAAATTGTAAATAGCTATCCCGGTTAGTTCAGACAATGGAAGATACAATGTCGGAAACCTTGGTCCCTGCCAGTAGACCTTTTAGTCTGTCAGAATAATGGACGAAGTCACGATAAACAAGGGGTAGATTAAATTGAAAATAGCTATGCCGGTTAGTTCACACAAAGGAAGATACAATGTCGGAAACCTTGGTCCCTGCCAGTAGACCTTTAGCCTGTAACAATAATTGATGGAGTCACGAAGTATGGGTTACGGAATCTTATTCTCATTAGTACTGCCTCAGCTAATGACAGGGTCACTAATGACTGTCCTACTAATGAGTAGGCTACATTAATAGCAGTGTTGTACATGAATACGTCGACATTGAGGTAAATAGGCTAAATAGCCACACTATACATCTAAATAGCCATATTGTATCATTAGTGTAAAATAGTCCTATTATACATGTATCATTAGTTGTCTGATTAGGATCGGCCTTGTATGGCTTCCTGTAGTACTATAGTGATTACAATCAAGGGTAATGTATAGTGAGACTGGGTTGGCCTATGAATGAACACTGTATCACAGGAATTGTAATACTCCATACATTGTTTGGTTTCTAGTCTGTATGTAAGCACACCTTTTAATAAGACTAATGGATATGTACATTCCAATATTTGATACTACAATCTCCCCATAATCCATATAAGAAGTCATCACTGGCGGCCCGCCAGTGATTTTGTCATTTCAATCGGAGTCTGAGCGGGTAGGTAGCATTTCGAAAATGTTCATTACAGCCATTACTATTTTCGTGTCATGAAAATAAACTACAAAACCTACAACCCGTAAGTAAATTTGTAAAAAAAAATTGACCGAGTTCTATGTTTTACGTAGTCAAATGAAAGCTAGACGTATTCCAAATTGCTAGTGAAATAACCTTCAAATATTGCCCTACATTTGTAGATAGACTAGTATTGTATTTCTGTGATTTTCTCTGCCAATCGGAAATAACTTGCGCTATTTTACCACCGTATATGTGCGCAATTCGTTTTTGAACGATAAATTATCAGTTCGAGTTTATTGTGCGGTATTTGATATAGCATTATGTATTCCAGTCGTTATGAAATATGGCCAAACTATTGGCTTATATTGCTATTTATGAATAATTTACGATGGATGAATGCAAAATATAGGCCTTTTTTATCTAGTATAATTCCTATTATGCCTCCTATCGTCTCCCTTGCCTCCCATTACCTCCACTTCATTCTCACCCCATTCATCTCCCCACCTCTCTCTCTCTCCTACATCTTTTCCATCCCTCTCCTATCCCCCTCCCCAAACTGATTGCTTTCTCTCCCTACCTCTCACCCTTCCCCATTCATCTCCCTTCTATCATCCCCCTATCTCTCATTTGTCTCCCCATCTCTCCTACTAATACAGTAAATATACTGTTTATAGTTGTGAGAAGGAACGTGATATCAAACAAACCGTAACAGTAGTTGACTAGTTGTCATTTGATTGAACAGCATGTACACCATACCATTGCATTGGTTTGGGAGTAATGCTGTGTGATTATAAAGGCCACAGTGACCCATAGTAGCAGCACCTTTCCTATGGCACCCATACCATTGCATTGCTTTGGGAGTAATGCTGTGTGATTATAAAGGCCACAGTGACCCATAGTAGCAGCACGTTTCCTATAGCACAGTCACATTATGTAAACTGACATTTTGACGGATAGGGAGATCCAAAAATTAGGTGTCCTCATGACCTGCAAAAAGGCGTCTAGAAATCGAGTTTTCATTCCCCACTACGAGACCGTGTTTCCTTAGTTTAAAGAAATCCACAAAAATATTCCTGGATTTGTGAAGGCATGCCTAAATTTTAGATTTTGATCCGTATAGTAGATATTATTTTTTTGTCCTATTTTACATATAATTTCAGATTTTTCCGAAAAAATCGTTCATTTTTGGCAAGAATCTAGCTCCAGTAAAAATGACGTCACTAAAATTTGGAGAAGAAAGAGAAGACAATGACGGTTCCCCTGTCAACGTCGCGCTCGGATATTTCCGTTAAACACCTCGTTCACATTCAATGTAGCGTGCGGTCATCTGTTTTGAGAGTACATTCAGTTTTTGTAGACCCAGTATAACTAGAAAAATGGCGGCCATTCGAGGAGTCTCAACACAGGCACTCTTGTTGAGTATTAGCAATGCGACGTATCCGTACATTTGGACCACCACAGTACATGAAAATTGAGTCGTTTATCCCTTTTAATAATAGATCTATGGACGGTTAGAAATTAAAAAATTGTTGGTGAAGTTACTGAAGTATGCGTATTTCTTCACACATCCATGGAATATGGCGAAAACAATTTTGAATTGGTAAAAAATATTTTGAAAAGCACAGAACTAATATACGGAGCAAAATCTAAAATTTAGGCATGCGTTCATACATCCAGGAATATTTTTTGTGAATTTCCATAAACCAACGAAACATGGTCTCGTAGTGGGGAATGAAACTTGAACGATAGCCGGTCTCATGAGGACACCAAAATGTGATGTAGAAATGTCACAATATGGTAGTATTCTGTTATCTCCATATGTATGGGTATTGTTAACATGTAAGGCACATAATATTATCTATTTTAGTGTCTTATCAAGATATCAGATGTCGGCATATTGATTGTCGACAGAAATAATGTGTTCTACGTAGGCTATCCATTATATTCAGTATTCACTATAATAATATTTGTAACATGAGTATGGAATGGAATTTTGCGTATTTTTGATAAATTTTAAAATAGAGTAATTATCAATGACATCTTCTGTGGTGAGAATTGCAAGATTTGTAATTGGCTGCTTATTGGCACAGCATAAAACGCTCCTCTGAGGCAAACATGTCGTTTATAAATAACTACTAGATAAAACCCGTCCATCGGATGTCAATTTTAAAACGTTGATTTTAAATCGGCTGGGTATTCTCATCGGCCGGGTATAAAACCGCTTTTTATATTGTATATGGTTCGGTCATTGAGTGATTGTAGTCATGCATATAACTAACTAAAACGCTATACATTGTGATTATTATGTAATATTTCTGATTCCACAGCCGACAGCCAGCACGACCCTTGGTGACCTTTTGAACTCTCTGGACATAGACTGCCACCTGATTCTCGTCCTCGATGGGTTGAATCAGTTCAGAGAAGAGCTGTCATACTCCTGGCTTCCTACCACACTTCCACCCAAAGTACATCTCATTCTCACCATCACAACTTTTGAACATCAGCAGGTAAAAAATCATGTTTGTTACGACATATTTTTATGTAGGGTACCGGGTATAACAGCAACTTTTTTGGCATATAATTGTATTATCTTTCATATAATATTTGTAATTTACTAAGAACATTGGCGTCCATGTTGTTTTGGCGACATAATATATAAGCTTCAGATTGTAGTCTATTACTCAAATACTGTGTAAAATAATATGCATTCGTGATAAACATACAGTATTGTGCAGAAGTCTTGGGCCACCTAGATTTTTCGATACTGTTGGGCTTAAAACCACAGGCCTATAGCATTAGTTATTCACACTATACCTTCCACATATCTAGTATG
>WNLI01077764.1:0-42524 GCA_025802215.1 Wirenia argentea
TAGTCAAAATTTTGAACAAGTTGCTGTTGAAATTCTTTAAGTTTTTGACCCAGAGTAAATTAGAATGGAGCTATAGTCCAGAACACGTTCATTTGCCACTTTGTCTTAAGTTGGGGGCCATCTAGATTTTGATAGAAGGGTATATAGAAGGCGAGTTTTAAACGTTGGTTTTTAAGCATCTTTTTTCCTCCAAAAAGCTCCATTCCCAAGCACAGGTCTATTCTTGCGCCTCCTTGAAAGTTGGGATTTGCTTGGGGAAAGGTTGATGGACTTAATCCAGAGGCAGATCCGCGAACATTCCCCCACATAAGTCCATTAATTCCTGTAAATAAGCTGACTCCATGAATCAGATTATATCCAAATGAAGGTGATATTTGTATCTGGTTTCCTTTAGCATAACCTTTTTGATTTCTACCAATTCGAATAATTCCCTGATTGTTGACTTCCCAGAACCAAGCTTTTCTTTTTCCTTTATAAACAAGGCCAAGGAGGGTGTCGTAAGTCCCAGAGCCAATTTGCATTGGATAGGGAAGATATTGATTTTTGACTGAGGGAGTATTATCTTTTTTGTTAATCGATCCCGTTGGGAAAGAAAGTCCTGCTTCAAGAAAGATCTTTTGCTGCGGTTTCTTATAGATTGTTATCACACCATTTACTAAAAGATCTCCAATACCGTTAGAGCTTGTTGTGAAGTTAATGCCTGCTTTAGTTAAATGATCCATTGAGTTTATAACATATGGAATTGATGCTCTGAGGAAAACCCAATCAGAAGCTTTATACATCGCGCTCAACTTAAATACATTCATAGTCATATTAAGAGCCGTTACATTAAACCCCTGCCTGAAAATTTCGGAAGAGCTTAGGTCTCTTGTTCTATTAAGGTTGCCTTTCATATCCATATACATGTACATGAAACCAAATACCCACTTTTTCCTCATTTCTTCAACAGAGTTTCTTTCATTTCCTGTAAGGGTGGAATGCTCTTTTTTTTTGGCAAAAACAGGATCACTTTTTTGAAATGAAAAAAGGAGCGAATTCTCAGGCGATAATCTTTTCTCGTTAATCATTTCTATAGTGTTTAATGCAGCATAGACAGGTTTATCAAGGAGTATAATGGAGAATAAAATCAGAGCTTTTATGTAGGGTTTAGTACTAAACATTATTTCTTTTGTTTTAATTCCTGTGTCGATAGGATCCGATTTTAAAGGGTTCACATATTGTTTTGTAAATATAGAGAACCATGTATTAAGTTCTTTAAACTTTCAAAATAATTAACCCAAAAGTTTAGACAAATTTATATAAGTTAGAAGGAACATATACGATAATGCCAAAAGTTCTCCCCAATCTTCACCCAATATTTGTGCATTTTACTATCGCTCTTTTTTTTACTTCATTTGGACTTCTTATTCTCGGCTGTCTAGTAACTAAATGGAAAAAACTAAAACTCGAATTATTTGTTGTTTCTCGCTGGTGTCTCTGGTTGAGTGCAATTATAACAATTGCCACAGTAGCTTCAGGATTTTATGCTTATTACACTGTTATACACGATTCGATAACCCACAGTGTTATGCAAATCCATCGCAATTGGGCCCTGGTTACTTTTTTTGTAATTGAGTTTATGGGGATATGGTTATTAGTTCTTTATTTCAAGAAAAAACGAGTAAATGGGGTGTTTTTTTCAGGAGTAAGTATCGGTTTTTTGTTAGTGATGGTAACAGGTTGGTATGGATCTGAATTAGTTTACCGTTATGGAACAGGGGTTTTATCTCTGCCTCAAGAACATTCTATTGAACATCCACATCACACTAACTCAGAAATTATTCCTCCCAAGTTCAAAAACTGAACTTGGGAGGAAGTAGCCTAATTATTTACCAAGAAGGTCATTTAATTTGGCAATTATTTCTTTGCTCTCGGGTTTATCCATAATATTATAGTGTTTATAAGTGTCTGTAGCTCGGTTTAATAAGCTGAGGAGATCTCCTTCTTTGAGCGTTTTAAACTGGCTGGAATCAAGGCACTTTATAATAACATCATAATACCAGGTGTCATTTTTTACGCCGGGGATGTTTTCATAGACAATATTCGATAAAGTCAATGCTGAAATAAGGGGAAGAACCTTTTCATTTAAAAGGCAACCTACCACTGGTTTCTGGTACTTCTCTGCTGCATGTATTAATAGCCAGTCAAGGTTATCTTGATCCATTACAAGGATTTTTCCACTTTTAGTTAGAGCAGTTAATAGATCATTTACAATCTTCCATTGATCTTCTGAATCGGGATTCCTAAAAAGAATGTCCATACAAAGCGTTAGGTAGGCCTGACAGCTATCGACTGAAATTTCAATAAAACGAGATGTGTTGATAAGAGTTTTAGCTATTTCAGAATAAGAATTTTCAACTGCAGTTGAAATTGATATGTCAATGTAGGTGATAGGAATGTTTTTAAACTCCTCTAGTTTAACAATTTTTGATACCTTTGCTGACTCATTAAATCTTGCTGCATTATAAAGTTGTTCCCCTAATTTTTCGGCATCATTCAAAGAGACTAAGAGTATTTGAATAGCTGAGCGTATAGAAGTATTTGCATTTTGCTGATGTGCTCTACCTCCTTCTAAGGATGAATCATTTTGCACGTGCAAGTTCGGAATAGCTCTGGATAGATTTAAGCCTTTATTCGAATTTGAGCTTTGTATTAAAGATTCCCGTATAAGAAAATTTTGTGACACAGAATTTATAGGATTTAACATACACCCTCCAAGGTTTTTAATTGTTAAATATATGTAAAGATAAATTTAAGATATAAATAAGTCAAACTAAAATATTAAATACTAATAGTTCCCGAGATAAAGAGTTTAAATTTTGTTTTACCCAGAGATTACTAGAAAAGCTTTTTTGAGAAATCCAATTGTGAGCTATTAAGGTTTGTCAACATAAGTATAACACTAAAGTTGTGATTTTTGTTATTCTCGCCAAAGTTTTATGTTCTAATGTAAGAATTTACAATGTTCGTTGATGTCTTAATATTTTGTTTAGTTATCTCAATATTGCTCGCTACCGGGATTTACAAATCAAAAATGACTATTTCGAATTCCGCCTATCTTTTTGCAGGTAGAAAAACTTCTTGGTTTTCTTTGACAGCTACACTAGTTATGACAGAGTTTAATAGCGCTACTCTTATTTCATTCTCGTCTTTAGGCTATATCGCAGGTTTTTGGGCCCTGATTTTACCTTTTATATTTCTATTTGGGTTGTTGTTTTATGCCATTACAGTGGCAAAGAAGTGGAAGGCATACGATGGGGTATCAGTAGCAGGTTTTTTTAGGCAGAAGTATGGGGATACTATCGGGGTATGCACAAGTGCTTTCTTAATTATTGCGATGTTGGGTTTTAGCGCGATCTATATTAAATCCCTCACTCTTATATTTGAGCCGCTTTTTCCATCTCTAAATGGTTGGATGATAAGTGGAATTTTAATAACAGTTGTTTTTTGCATGAGTATCCGTGGAGGGCTAATATCTGTTATTAGAACGGATGTTATCAGCTTAATTTTAATGATTTTTTTCTTTTCACTCTTAACTATTTTTATGTCGAAATCTTCTTCACTTCCGATGGTTTCTGATTTTTCTATTTTTTCTCTTAAGCATTCCCAAGCTGTGCTACCTTTACGCTTTGTTATTTCTTTAATTATTTTAACGATGTTCACATATATTTTGGCTCCCTGGTATGGACAAAAAATCTTTGCTGCTAAATCTGAAAAGGTGGCTTACTGGTCAGTCATCTTGGCAGCGATAATAGTTTTTTTGCTTTACGGCTCTGCCATCTTGGCGACAGCCTTTTTTAAATATAGAGGTTTCGAGTGTGAATCTGCTCAGCAAGCTCTTCCAAGCCTCATCAATCAATGTCTCCCAATAGGTCTCAAAGGGTTTGCATACGCCCTTCTTTTTGCAACGTCAGCGACGACTTTAACAGGTGTTTGGAGCGCATTAGCAACAATGTGGATTGGGGATTTTTCAAAAGCTAAAAATAAACCTAAAGAGGGTTGTAGGCAGAGTATCATTGCTATTACAGGATTTGCTCTTCTTTCCTATCTGTTATCAAACACACTAATAGACCAAGTTCTTGATAAAATGATCTTAGCAAACATTCCAATAGCAGCCCTCTCCTTACTTTCGTAGATGTTGCTGTAGGTGTTGCTGTATTAGGAGTTATTAAAGGCCTAGCTTCTGGGCTTCTTTTACAACATAAAAATTCTGTTAGATAATTATAACTCCTTTTCACATATCCATAAACAGCAGAGCCAAGACGATGTCCTGTGGATGCTCCCACATAGGATAAGCCAAGTTGAAGAAAAATTCCTCCTATATCAGATCCTTTAAAATGAAACTGTTTTTCAATAGCAGCAGCAATTGCATTTGTAATTTGCATTGCCATCCCAAAGAAACCAATGCTAGTAGCTAAATGTTTGTCGCTGTCTTTCAAAATCTCAGTTTCTCCAGATAGTTTATTAATAGCAGCTGATGTTGCAAGCCAAGCAACTTCCCCAAATATAAAATTGAGGGTCACAATAGCGACAAAAAGAGTGGGACCTGTCGAGAATAAGGAATTACCTAAAGCTCCAGCTGCAACAAAGCTAGCTCCTGCACTAAATGCTCTCATAGCTCCTTTAAAAATATGGTTCGCAGCTTTGTCGAATTCTCCTTTTTTCAGCTTTCCTTCTTTAAAAGCTCTGAAAATTCCTCCTACTGAAAAACCTGCAAATGCTCCTGTTCCAGCGAACAGACCTTTCATGATTCCTACTACTATCTTTGATTCAACTCCAAACTTTTCTGCTAGTTCCATAGCAATTATCTGAAATCCTTTAGCTCCAGCTCCAGCTAGTCCAGCTTGCATAAAAGCCACTTCATTGAAATTTATGGTGTTAGTAGTAGGTGAAGACATATTCAAAGCCCCTTGTTATGATTTCGTTACTTATATGCTAACAATTAGTGCTTAATATGTCAAGTGTTTTTTTTAATAAAAGTTATATATAGCTAATAATTAGATAGTTGTCTTATAATAGCAAAATCTTAAAGCTTGAAATTTAATTTTTATATTTACTATATTCTTTACATAACTATTTTTGAGGAGAATTTTATGGCAAAATTGTATTTCAGACATGGAACAGTTGCAAGTGCAAAAACCCTGAATTTATTAGCTGTAGCGCATAACTATAGACAGCAAGGAAAAGAGATCATTTTGATAAAGCCCCACTTAGATGACAGATTTGGTGCAGAAAAAATTAAATCTAGGGCAGGTTTAGAAAAAACAGCAGATATCTTAGTTAAAGAAGATTCGAACCTGTTAGAAAGAGACTTTCATGGCATAGACTGTATTTTAGTCGATGAAATACAATTCTTACACCCGAATCTAATTGATCAGTTAAGAGAAATTACTTTGAGTGAGAATATTCCAGTAATTGGGTATGGGCTGAGAATGGATTTTAAAACCTATCTTTTTCCTGGATCTCAAAGAATGATGGAGCTTGCGGATACGATTGAAGAGATTAAGACAACATGTGCTTTTTGTAATAAAAAGGCTATTTACAACCTTAAACATGTTAATGGAATTGCTAATATAGATGGGCCTACTGTGGATCTTGGTGCTGAAGAAAAGTATTATCCCGCATGTCATAGCTGTTACAAAAGTCAGCTATCACAAGCTACTATTACAATGCCTTTGCATAGAGCTGCTTTAGAAACCCTTAAATAATCTGCTTAGATCATGATAGGTTACAAAAATAAAGAAACCTATTAATAGTACAACAAAAGGAATGATTAGCCTTTCCATTGTTTTAATTTGGATTCTTTTTTTTGTAACCATTTCCCAAAAGGCAAAACAAATATGGCCTCCATCAAGTACAGGGATAGGGAGTAAGTTAAGTACTCCTAGGTTAAGGCTAATTAAACCTAACCAGAAAAGCGCTTCTTTTATGCCTATAGACCAACCATAGTGCATCACTTGAACTATTCCTATTGGGCCAGATAACCACTTAGGGTTTAGGTTTCCTTTTACAAGAGCTGAAAGAGTATTCCATATATCAGATGCAACCTGTGAAAACAAAACGTAGGGAGGAGGATTGTAAATAACAAGACGGTCTTGTAGCGCAATTCCTAAATAAACCTTATTTTGATCTTTATTAAATTTCTTTAGAATTTGTTCTCTTTTATCAGGATTGGATATTTCATTAATAAGTTTAAAGCGCTCCTGAACTCTTTTGTCGTAGTCAGAAATTTGATGAGAATCTTTTGCGATTTGTTGCATTGTTTTGGGAATGATAGGGTTTAAGAGCTTAAACCTTCCTGAAGTTTTCAGAGGATTATCCGTTCCTATGCTATTTGCAATAAGTTCAAGTGATGCCCAATCAACTTTTTTATCAAAATCTAGATCTGCTTCGGTAGCAGAAACTAATGGAAATTTTTCGTTTCCAGTTTGAACGATGATAAAATGTTGCTCTTTTTGCAATGCTTTTAAGATTTGATATCCATTGTCTACTTGATTTCCATCTACAGCTACGATTTTATCTCCAGGAAGAAGAGTTCTCAAGGCACTCGAAGCTCTAGCAGAAGTATTTAAGAAATGTTTTTTATGAATAGTTGTTATACGAAGAGAAGACTCAATGATACCCTCGTCATTAATTACATAAGGAATAGTAAGGTAGCTTGACAAATCATTTCTTAAGTTCGATTCATATTTCCAATCATTGAGTTCATCATGATAAAAAGCAGGGGTCTTTAGATCTGAAATTGCAATACGTGGAACACGGGCAAGGTAGTGTTGATTATTTCTAGAGATTGTCAATAGGACTTGAGAAGAGTTAATAACTTGGTTTAACTGCTCTGTTGAAAAAATAAGCTCTCCATCAACCCAAAAGAGTCTATCTCCTTTCTCAATCGCAGAAGAGGTCATTGGGGATGCAGGAAGAAGGCTATTTGAAGATTGATAAACTAAATAACTAGCTGGTGCAAGGATTCCTGAAGTTAAGAGATCCTCGCCTAAGTATTCTGGATGGGGGTATGGAGATACTGTAATATCGAATGGTTTTTTTGTATTGTCAAAATAGTTGATTTTGTAGCCCTGAAGGTTTAAGGAACCTCCGCTTAGCATAGGCGCTTGTAAGAGCTCTTTGAATGAATTGACCTTATGTTTATTATAGGAGATTATCTGATCACCGGGTCTTATTCCCTCAGAATAAAGCTCAGAGGTTGGGTCAATCCAACCTGCCCTGTTTGTAAACTCGTTAAAAGGTTTTTCCCTTCCTCCAGACACCCATAAAACAGTAAAAAGAAAAAAAGCAAAAACGATGTTAACAATTGGAGCTATTGCTGCTACTTTTATTCTATCTAGGGGCTTTTTGCTAAAATAACCTCCTTTAACAGAATATGGATCAACGCCTTTTTCAGTTTGCATTCCAGCAATCTTTACATATCCCCCTAAAGGCAGCCATCCTATTTGCCATTTTACTCCTTTTCTATTCCAAGAGTAGATTGCTTTTCCAAGTCCAATACTAAAGATTTCAATTTTCATTCCTACGCGTTGTGCCATAAGAAAGTGGGCTAACTCATGAATAAAAATTAAAAATCCAAGTCCAAATGCTGCTAAAAGGATATATATAATACTCATAATTCTATACTTCTTGTGCCTCAGCTCTTGCTTGTGAATCTGTTTCTAAGATACTTTCTAAATTAATCGAACGATTAACTCGATGCTTTTCCATAAGTTTTTCTAATTTTTGTGAAATTGATGACCAAGTGATTTTTTTGTTTAAAAATCGATCAACTAAAACTTCATTTGCAGCGTTCATATAGCAGGGTAAAGAGTCTCCTGTTTTTATTGCTTCGTAAGCGAGTCTCAAACATGTAAATTTATTAAAATCGGGTTTATAAAAATTTAGTTGAGAATATTTAGTAATATCAAAAGGTTTTAAGAGGCTCGTTTTTCTTTTAGGATAAGTCAAAGAATATTGTATTGGAGTTATCATTTCGGAAGCACCGAGTTGTGCTAAGAGGACATTATCCTGAAACTCTACCATACTGTGTACAATGCTTTGAGGGTGTATGATGACTTCAATTTGATTGACGGGGATTTCAAATAGATAATGAGCTTCAATGACTTCGCAGCCCTTATTCATGAGAGTGGAGCTATCTACTGTGATTTTCTTTCCCATTTTCCAAGTAGGGTGGGCTAAAGCATCTTCAACAGTAATTTTTTTCATTTCATTTAAGGAGTAGTTTAGAAAAGGCCCCCCTGAAGCTGTAAGTAATAATTTTCGAATAGAAGACTTCTGTTGTCCTTGCATACACTGAAAAAGAGCGCTATGTTCGCTATCAATAGGTATTAGTTCAATATTAAACTCTTTAGCGAGGTTCATAATATACGAGCCAGCACTAATCAATATTTCTTTATTTGAAAGAGCTATATTTTTCTTGGTCTTAATAGCGGCTATTGTAGGCTTTAATGCTGCAGTTCCTACAATTGCAACTATAACTTGGTTAACGGATGGGTATGAAGCTGCTTCCTCAAGTCCTTCTTCACCAGCTACAATGTTATACCCTGGCAAGCGTTTTTTGAGTTCTAATGCACGGTCTTTCTTATAAACAGCTATAATTTCTGGGTGTAGGTCTAAAGCTTGCTTTTCAAGCAGGTCAATATTTGAATAAGCTGAAATAGAAACAACTTTAACCTCATCTTTTAAATGTTTTGCAACTCTAACTGTATTTTGGCCTATTGAACCAGTGCTTCCTAAAATAGCAATTTTTTTCATACAGGATGGTTTTTTTTAAAAACGCTAATCATATAGTAAAGAAAGTAAAATAGCGAGGTGTTATTCCTTAAGAGCCAATTGTTTTTTGAGAGATTTTTTATGCATTAATAAAGGAATGAGTCCTTTTTTTGGAGCAAAAACTAGAGCTAGAATAAAAATAAACACTATAATACACACGGTAATTCCTCCTGTAGATAGAGCTAAATCAAATACAGAAAGCAAGTAACGTGCTACAGCTACCCCTAATAAGGAGGAAGCTACTCCTAAAAAACAAGATACAAGAATCATTGTATCTAGCCTATTCGTTAATAGTCGGCTTATTAGAGGAGGGCCAACTATAAACGCTAAAACCATCAAAACTCCAATAGCTCGGAATGCTCCAATGATTGTCGAAGATACTTGAATCATCAAAAGGTAGTTAAAAAAAATAATTGGTATACCAAATGCTTTACCTAACGGTTCATCAAATGAAAGGATTTTATATTCTTTATAGAAAGTGAAAGTTAATAAAATATTAATGATTGTGATCCAAGCACATAAGGAAAGGTCTTGCCTTTGAAGAGCATCTACATTTCCCATGACTATTTCGGTTCCAATGTGGGAGTTTTTTGAAAAAATGGTCACCAATATAATCCCAACAGCAAATAGCGATGAAAATACAAAACCTGTGCTCGCGTCTTCTTGGAGTTTGAGCCTTTTTGTTAAAAACTCTGTTAAAAGAGCTGTTAGAATTCCGGTTAAAATTGCAGCGACAAAAAATGTTGATATGCTAATAGTGCTATGTAAAAAGTGTTGCTCTGATCCCCTAGTGATTAAAAAAGCTATAATTATACCTAGTAAAATCGTGTGAGATAGAGAATTTGCGAGCATAGTCATCTTTTTTAAAACGAGAAAACATCCTACAAGTGATGCAGATACGGCAATGCAGGATAGAACAAGAATTTGAACTTCATCAGAGGCCAAGTCTGAGTAGGCGAGCTTTCCTATCAAAAAAAGATAGACTCTTTTAAAAAAGATGAAAAAGAATTCAAAGAATCCAGAGTCATAATATGGATTTATATAGTTAGACATCTTAAACTCCTCGCATTGGGGGAATGGGTTGATTATGTGGGTCCTGTTTAGGGTCCTTCATAAGTTCCGTTAGCTTTTTTTCTAAGTCAGGTGTGATTATATGTTCCATTTCCTCAGCGTTTTTATGTACGCGCTCCTCTCCTACTCCGAGATAATCTACGAGATATACTTCCCAAAGTCGGTGTAAGCGAATAATTTGCTCAGCTTTTTGCCTTCCATCATTTGTTAATTCATACCCTTGGCGAGTTTTTTTTAGAACCCAACCGTGTCTAATGAGAAAAAATAAAATGAATTTAAAATGAATCGATGAAATGTCAATGAATTCTTTCAATTGAGATAATGATGCGCAACTAGAGCAATTAATGCGCCACATGGATTTCAAAATATTTTCAATAAGACATTTTTGACGGAATCTTAAAACTCTCATATATCTAAGAACAACACCTCTTTTAGGTGCAAATAAAAGTGAAAAAAGGCAGATGATAGCAGCTGTTACTGTTATCATAGGGCCTGTAGGTAAAGAAATTGCGTGGAGATGTTCTCCCTCAGATGCCATTATAGAGATTTGAACAGAAGAATACACACCGATATACGCTGCAAAGATGCCAAATAAAGAGGCTAAGAAAAACATCATTTTTATAGACTTAGAAAATTGCCTCGATGCAACGGCAGGAGCTATTAACATTCCCGAAATCAAAATAAGACCTACGCAGCGTATGCCTATTACAATTGAACAAATAAGAAGAAATTGAATCATATGTTCAATTAACTTTGTTTTAATGCCAATAATTTGAGAATAATTTTTATCAAAGTTAGTTGCTAAAATTTCTTTATGAGCTGTAGTAACTATTATAATTGCCAATAATGAAAAAACACCATAAATCCAAATGTGTTTATCTGTCATTGTCGCTGCCTGGCCAAAAAGATAAACTTGTGCTTGAGAATAGAGCGAAGAATAAGAAAATTGTACATAACTTGCAAGAGTAACCCCAATTCCGAAAAATGCAGTTAATGTAAAACAAAGAGCTGCATCTTTTTTTATCTTTAAAAATCTGTTTAGGGCTCTAATACAATTTAGAGCAACCCAAGCGAATAATGATGCGAAAATTAGAATTAAAAAGGGGAGCTTTTGTTCACTTTGGGGAAAGAAAATGCCAGTAACTAGGGCCGCTAAAATAACTCCTGGATAAGTAGCATGAGAAAGAGCTTCACCAAAAAGAGATATTTTTTTTAAATAAACAATGACTCCTATGAGTGCGGTTGACAAGCACATTAGCATACAACCAAGAGTGGGGCCTCTTAGTATTGGGTCAAAAAAGAAGTCGATTGGAGATAGACTCATTAACTAATACCAAGTGTTCTATCTTTAGTTAGTTGTAAAACTTCATTTAAGAGTACGTTGTTTTTCCCAAAGGTTTTTGCTAGGGTGTTTGCGTTAAAATATTCATCTGTCGGTCCTGCCGCTATTAAACGTAAATTAATCATAACGACTCTATCAAAGTAATTCATTACAGTGTTTAAATCATGATGAACAACTAGAATGGTTTTTCCTTGAGTCTTTAATTTCTGAAGTAGATTCATAATCACTTTTTCTGTTGCAAGGTCTACTCCTGAAAAAGGTTCATCCATAATATACATTATAGGGTCTTGAGTAATAGCTCTAGCAAGGAAAATCCTTTGCTGTTGACCTCCTGAAAGTTCGCTGATCTGTCTTTTTGCAAATGATTTCATACCAACAAAGTCTAAAGCTTTTAAAGCCGCTTCTTTGTCTGCCTTTCTCGGCCAGCGAAAAAGGCCTAAGTGACCGTAGCGACCCATAAGTACGAGATCAAAAACAGTTATTGGAAAGTCCCAGTCTATACTTTCTCTTTGGGGTACATAGGCTATTTTTTTTTGTAACTTACAAATTGGCATATTAAAAACTTCTATTTTTCCAGAAATTGGTTTAATTAAACCGAGAATGGTTTTTAGAAGTGTTGTTTTCCCAGCCCCATTAGGCCCTAATATTCCCGTTAAAGTTCCAGGAGGCACTGTTAGAGAAATGTCCCATAGAACGGGTGTTTTGTCATAGTTAACAGTAATATTTTTTATATTGAGAGCATTTTTCACGTCACTTTCCTTTTCCTAAAGACGATGCAATAACTCTTGCATTATGCAAAACCATTTTTAAATAAGTATCTCCTGTAGATCCAGAGGGTCCCATTGCATCTGCATAAAGGGCTTCTTCAGAGATGTTTAGAGATAATCCCATATGGCTACCTGCAGAAAGAATTTTATTAATAGAGTCCCTACTCACATTGGATTCTACAAAAAGAATATTTATATCGTATCTTTGTAAATGTTTAATGATATTGCGAATATCTGTTGTACTCAACAAGCAATCTGGAGATAACCCTTCTGGAGCTTTAAACCTTTCTTGCCAGCGGTTTCCTTTTTCTTCCTCTTCTGTTGCCAAGTAACGTTTGGTAAAATAGTTAAACGCGTCATGGCTAGTAACTAAGTATCGGTTTTTTTCCTCGATTTCTTGCAAAAGATCTCGCATTTTGTTGTCGACGGAGAGCATTTCAGATCGAAGAATAGAGGCATTAGAATGGTATTCATCCGCATTTTCAGGGTCTATTGTTGCAAGTGTATCCTCAATTGAGTCGAGTGTCATTGCCCAAAGAGATACGTCCATCCAAATATGTGGATCTGGTAAACTGTCAACCCAAAGGATTTTTTCAGGAAAATTGAAATGTATTTTATCTCCTAATAAAACTGCTTTTGAATTTTCTTTTAAGTAAGATGATAAACTTGGGCTGTGTTCAAGTCCAAGGCCATTACAAAATATAATATCGGCTCTTAGTAGTTTTTCATTGTCTCCTTTTACTAGTTCGTATGTATGGGGATTTAGATCTCCTTGAATAAGGATAGTGGTTTCTATGTGACTTGTACCAACAATTTTGACTAAATCATTGATCATAGCGGTGGTACATAAAACCTTTATTTTTCCATTGTTACTCATCCAGTCTTTTAAAGGAGATCTCTTTGTATTTGACTTTGAATTCGTACAAGAAATAATTGTAAAAAAAATACAGAGGAGAGCCAAAGGAATTAAAAAAGCTTTTTTAAGCAATTGATCACCTTTTTTAAAGATATTGAAAAAACATTATGGATTAAAATTGCTTTTTAATCAACTATCTATTTAAGGTTTTTTGCATAACTAGTTTTAGATTAGGTTTTTTAGTTAATAAATGTTTCAGGTTTAGTTTTTTGACTAATTATGTTAAATTATTTAAATAGATATAAGGGGTCTATAACGTTCCTAACTAGTTTAATGATGGTGTTTTTAGAAAAATATAACAATTAATCGTAATTTCTTATAATAATGGTTGAATAAAAAACAATTATCCGCTTTAATTAGCGTTTAAATTTTTGGTTCATTAAAAATAAGTTTTCAGTAAACCATAAATATTTATAGTTTAGAGAAATTGTTTTAATCTGATTTAAATATATCAAATAAGGTGGATTTATAATGAGTATAGCAGATGAAAGACTTACTGAGGAAGAACGCAAAATGGTTCATGCTCTTGAAGAATTGATAAGCAGAGCGGTAAAGAAACTTGGTGCAAAAAAAGAAAATGATATTTGTCGTTATCTTCCTATTACTACTGGTGGATACATGCACCACTTTACAATGCGTAAAATGAAAACAGAAAACCCAAGGTCTTTATCAGAGATGATTCAAAAGTACATTATCAGTGCTGATAAACCTCTTTCTGTAATTCCTAAGCCAAGAGCTGCTCGGGGATCTAGAAAAAGAAAAGATGCTTTAGCTTTATCGAGAATGCAAGTTGAGAGATTGCTAGAATATGCAAAAAAATTGGGTGATAATGATATTATAGATAAGTTAAGCCCAAAAAGATCGCTAGCAGCGTATAGAAGAGAGTTGATTGCTGCTGTAAAAAGAGACGAAGTCTCTGAAAGACATTGGAGAGATTATACGGAAGCTTTGCAAGTCGTAAAAAATGAATATTCAAATGCGGAGACTTTTACGTCACCTACATCACCAACTTCGGGCCCAAGCATTGCTAGTTCAATTAATAATCCAAACTGGTAGATTTCACACTGAAAAATAACTTTAAACCCTCAATTAGTTTTCTGATTGAGGGTTTTTTCGTTTAAATATTTCTAAGAGAATAAAAATCTCTATAATATTCTTTTAACCTACTAAAGATCTTGCTTTAAGAGATATTAGAATAGTAATAATATTTTTTTTTAAAAATAAGATTTAGTCTTGTAGTTTTTTCTGTTTAAAGTATAATGGTAGTTCGTAATTTAGAATTTATGTAACAAAACCGAACAACATTAAACAAAACAATTAAAAGGCGAAATAAATATGAGCGAAGTTTCCGAAAAATCGTTTAGCAAGTGGCGTTCTTACATATGGCCTATACATGCCTTTGAGTTAAAAAAAATTCTACCTATGTTTTTTATGTTTCTTTGTATTTCTTTTAATTACACAATTTTAAGAGATACTAAAGACACTCTCATTGTCACTGCTCCTGGATCTGGAGCCGAAGCGATACCATTCATCAAAGTATGGCTAGTTGTTCCAATGGCTGTTGTTTTTATGCTTATCTATGCTAAGTTGAGTAATGTCTTAAGCAAACAAAAACTTTTTTATGCAACAACAATACCATTTTTGATCTTCTTTGCATTGTTTGCCTTAGTCCTTTACCCAAGTAAAGACTTCCTTCATCCGACTGAAGCTGCAGATCGGCTTCAAGCTTATCTGCCTGTTGGATTTAGTGGTGTAATTGCAATATTTAGAAACTGGACCTATGCCATATTTTATGTGCTTGCAGAACTTTGGGGAAGTGTAATGCTTTCTCTTATTTTTTGGGGTTTTGCAAATGATATTACTAAAGTGTCAGAAGCAAAGAGATTCTATGCGACTTTAGGGGTAGGGGCTAACATTGCTCTTTTACTTTCAGGGCCTGCAATTATTAAAGTATCAAAAATCAGAGCCCATCTTCCCGCTGGTGTTGATGCATGGGGAGTTTCATTAAATTACTTGATGGCTATGGTTGTTATTGCTGGTATTCTCATGATGGGTATTTACTGGTGGATAAATCGCTATGTATTGACAGATGCTAGATTTTATGAGCCTTCTGAACAAAAGAAATTGAAGAAATCAAAACCAAAGATGAGCATGAAAGAAAGTTTTATGTACTTACTAAAGTCAAAGTACATGGGCTGTCTTGCTCTTTTAGTAATTGCTTATGGAATTTCAATAAACTTAATCGAAGTTACTTGGAAAAACCAGTTAAAGCTTCAGTATCCTAATCCAAATGACTACAGTGCTTTCATGGGGATGTTCTCTACAATTACAGGAGCGGTTACTATTTTTATGATGCTATTTGTTGGTGGTAACTTGTTAAGAAAGAAAGGTTGGACTTTCACTGCATTAGTAACTCCAATAGTGTTATTAGTTACCGGAACGGCATTTTTCGGGTTTGTTCTATTTAAAGATTCATTAGGTGGACTTGCATTATTAATGAATACAACGCCTCTAATGCTTGCTGTGATCTTTGGAATGTCTCAAAATATTTTGAGTAAATCTTCAAAGTATTCTCTCTTTGATCCAACAAAAGAATTGAGCTATATACCGTTAGACCAGGAATCTAAGGTTAAAGGTAAAGCTGCGATTGACGTAGTAGGAGCAAGGCTTGGTAAGTCTGGAGGGTCTTTAGTCCAACAAGGACTTATTATCGGTTTAGGCTCTATAGGAGCGATTGCACCATATGTTGCTATAATTCTCTTCGGTATTATTGCCGTATGGTTTTTAGCTGCTAAGTCCTTAGGAAGGCAGTTCAATTCCCTTACAAAAAAACAAGACGAAGAAACGAAAGAAGAAGAAGATCAAGTTGCTGTTCCTAAAATGACTACAGAAGACACAAAGGCTACTACAGTAAGTTAATCACAAACTTCATGGACTATTATAAAGAGCTTAGTTGAAAAACTAGGCTCTTTTTTTTGCCAAAGTTTATCAAGTTATTTTTTAATATGTCTGTTTATTCCCGTTCTTTGTAAAATGTTTTGAATTTTATTTTTCTGTAATAATAAAAAACATAGGAGAAGATTTTATGTCAGAAATGTCTATACTAGCAAATACGGTAGATTCACAAACCCAATGCCAACTTGGCGCAACCCAGTGCCAAATGGATACAAGTAGCCTAATGGTTCAACAACTTGCATCTTGTGTAAACATCACGGAGGTTGTTCAAAGAGCTTTAGGATTGCAAAAGACTGCAGTTCCAACTACTTGGTCAGAAAGTGATATTAAACTTTTTGAACAGAGCTTGCTTGACGGAGCTTCACTTACAATACATAATTGTGTTCAATCTCACTTTTCTTCTTTACTGAAACCCAGCCAAGAAGAAACAGTTTCATCTAAACCTTCTCAAGTAGGTTTAAGTGATGCAGAAGGAATACCTAATGGTAAGGAATTGCCAACAGTACCTGTTGACACTGCTCAAGGTGATGTTGTTGCGGATACTTCTAGTAAGAAAGTTGAAGTAGATGTTGTTAAAGATGGAGAACAATTGCCAGCACCGGTTGGCACTGTTAAAGATGGTGTTGCTGCAGATACTTCTAGTAAGAAAGCTGAAGCAGATGTTGTTAGAAATGGAGAACCATTTTCAGCACCTGTTGGTACTTTTAAAGATGCTGGTGTTTCTATGGGTAACAATCTATTAGCAATTATTCCTGATTCTCAACAAAATCAAGATCTAAAGAAAGATCCGCTCAATTTCTTGCTCTTGAATCAGGAGCAAGCTTCAGGATTCTCTAAGAATCCTGATTTTGCTCAGTTTCTCTCCAAGAACCCTGCTTTAGTGATAACTCAGCAGGTTCAAGGTCTTTTAAAAGAGGATCATTCTTTAGCAATGAGAGTTGTGACGTCTAATCCAGAAAGTTGTCGGATAATTGATCCTGCTTTTATGACAAAAGCTAGTATTATGGGAGCTGTTAATAACGATTCTTCCTTATTGGCTCAATTTTTAAATGATCCTTTAATTGATCCTATTAAGATGCTTGAGCAAATAAAGGAAACTCCTGATTTATTAGGAGAGATAGTTGATGAGTTTTTAAAAAAGCAGAAAACTTGTGAAGGACAAAAGCAAGGAATAGGTTACTTAACTTCTGGAGAACCAACTGAGATGACAATTAAATCAGGAGGAGAACTAGCCCTTCCTGCTTCAGTAGACTTAAGAGAAGCGTTTAATCAAGTTGATGCTTCTACTGCTCCAAAAGTAAATAAAGGGGTGGTTAATGCAGCAGTGGAACAGGATCCATCACTTTTAGTAGGTATGAATCCAAAAGTAAAAGCTCTGGTAAGTAAAGACACTTTATCTGAAGCTATAAGAAAGCACCCAGCTTTGATTACAGAAGTAGATCCGATGCTTGTTGATCCCGAAGTCATAGCTGAGATTGTAACAGCAAGGCCAGCATTTTTAATGAAGTATGTGCCTGTGGATATTGTCGATCCTAAGGCTCTAAACGCGGCTGTTTTGAGGATGCCTTCTTTATTAAGAAGCCATGTAGATCCGGCTCTTATATCGAAAGAAACTTTAAAGCAGATTGCTGCTAAGTACCCAGATGACGAGGCTCTTAATTCTAAAATTAAGCCTTTTATCTAAGCGATTATTTTGAGGAGCGAAACTTCGCTCCTCAAAATTGATTTAGCTTTAAGAATACATCTTGTTAATTAAGTAAGCCATTTGAGCGTCAAAATCTTCATTTAAAAAATCTTGATCCCCATGTTCCAAAAATTTAGAGAAGTGATGATAGCCATTTTTATCTGGATGAAAAATTCGAAATAGTTCTCTTCGAATCTTAATATGTGTGGGTTGTGTGGAATCTGCCCCAGGCTTTAACTTCATTATGGCTGATCTAAATGAGAATTTTAAAAGGGTTTTTACTGCAAAGTCTAGTGTTGGATTTTTATTGTACTCTTTTAATGCTTCTAAAGGAGAAAGAGATTTTAGTTCTTCTTTCATAGCAGCTTTTTCAAGTAAAATCTTCCAGATGATTTTTTTCTGTTTTACTTTCTCAACAAATTTAAATTCGGTAAAAGAAGTTTGTAGTTTTGGCTCAAATGGCTGAATAGAATTCAGTCCTATTTTTTTATTGGGAAGAGCAGCATCTGATAAACAAAATGAGACTTTATCGTCACTACAATAAAGAGAATTGATTTCAGCTTCAAAGGTATTTAAGTGCTCCTTTAGGGGAGTGCAGTTTTGATCAAGATGTGATGAGGTACAAAAGGTATCTTTAAGAGTTTTACAAGACTGAATTTTAGAGCTTATTTCAATAACTTGGCTTTGAAAGGTGATTAGTCTCTCAGTGAATTGGGAGTCTAGAGCGCGAGACCCGTCGCTCGTTAGTTCTCTTTGGCCAAATATAATCTCTCTAACAGAGCTTAAATAGTCAGCATTGATACTGTCCTTAAGTTCTTGAATGGGTTTGAGGTCTGTATTTAGACACCAATTAACATCTTCTTTCATATGAGTATCGTTTAACATGTAATTTATAGTTTTTTTACCAATAAGGAACAGGAGGACTGTTGGAAGAAGATGTGTAACGATCTTTGTAAATTCTTCATTACGTAAAGCAAATTCTTTTGATCCAAAAGTAACTTTAGCTATGTTTTGAAGTTTATCTTTCCCACTTATGGCTTCATTAAAATAAAGTGAGCGCATCTCAAGAGACTCTTCTCCGAAGAGTCCTGTGAAAGCCATTTTCATGCCACTTAAGTAGTGACTACAAATATGTGTGGTTTTTGACGAGAAATCATTTAATAAAGTTGTCATAATATTATTCCTTACTACGAAGTAATTTATTAATAAAAAATATGTAAATTAGTATTTAATTTGAGAGATCACAAATAATACAATCAGGGAAGTATTATCTATGTAAATGACATAAACTCCAAGAGTTTTGTTCTTTTTTTAATTGAATTTTTCTTGTTTATCGCCTGCTAGCGCTATTACTTAAATTTAAAATATTAGAGCAAGTTTATGGAAATACTAGTTCTATTGATGTTTAGAGGGGGCCTTTTTAAGAAAAGGAAGCAAATTGGAAATTTGCTTCCTAAAAAAGAGAGAAATCATGCAGCGGTTTCAGTAGAGAGAAAAGTAGAAGGGCTTGAGGTTGATTTAGGTTGTGTTTGTGATGTGCTAGTAGAAGAGTTCTCTGTTTTATAAGTATTTAGTAGTTCTTGTAGCATCTTTTGTAAAAGTTTATTGGATTTTTCAGATGATTTAGGTGATTTCATATGATCTATTTTCTTTTGTATAGAGGCAATTGTTGACAAGTAGTTTTCCGAAGAAGTTAAATCTCCTTCTTTAACCATTTCATTGATTTCATTTTTAATTTCAGATGCATCTGCATAAAATTCTGGTGCATACCAACCATAACCTGGATAATCGACATTTCCAACTAAAGGCATACTCATTTCAAGAGGATTTGCTACTTGTGGTAGACCTAATTCTGAGAAGAATTGCTCTAAAGGGTTATTTTTTAGAAAGTAATGCATTAGATTGATAAGGCCTAAGTGATAGTCACTCGTGTTAAAAGTATTTTCAAAATCTGTGGTGAAATTCAGCCTATCTGTAAAGGGAGTTCCATCTGAATTAACACCTTTAAGCACCTCTTTTGTCGTTAGTTTTCCAGATAAAGTTTTTCCGTAATTTCCATCATTTTTATAATCACCATTGACTTCCTCAGTTGTAGAATCAATTACTCGTCCATTTGATAGCGTTTTCGTTACGCCTTTATAGTGAATTTTAACTTCTGAGCTTTCAACGTTACCGTAATTATCACCACATACATATGTGTTATCTATTTCAATAGATTCATCTTCATTTATTTCTTGTTTACCTATCTTTCCTGTTACTTTAATACTTATATTAGCATTACTGAGTCCTCTTGAAATTGTTTCATTAACTGTTAAATTAATTGGATCTCCATTCGGGTTTGTTCCCGTAATAGACTCATTAATTGTTATAGAATAGGGTGATATAGATATTTTTTCTTTAACAAGCTCTCCTCCAATTTTAATCCATAGTGTGACATTTGTAGTATCGCCTTCTTGTGTGACGTCATATTTTTCTATATGCGGAATACTTGCTTCATAATTGATTAATTCTTGTTCTGTTTGTATTTGTTGTAAATTTTCGGTGCCCTCAAGTGCAATCATAAGGATTGCAGCCCTAAGGGTAGGGGAAATGTATTCTCCTTCTAGTGATTGGTTGCTAGCTTGAGGCAAAAACTTTGACAATGCTTCTGTATCCTTTACATGAACTGTCATTTTAATTCTCCATATGTTTTTAAATGATTTATTATATTAGCCTTTTATGGGAAGAGCTACTCCCAAACTGTCCGTAATACCATTGCTTTTGGAATGATCAAAAACTTTTAACATCCCTTGAAGCATCTTTTGCAATAATTTGTGAAGAGAAGATGATAGCTTCCCTTTTTGTTTTAATATTTTGGATTCAATTGCAAAGAGTTGATTGAGTTCATCTTTTGTTGGTATTCCTAAATTGTCTGCTATACTAGCTTGAACTGCATTCGGATTTGTATTAAACCCATCGTACCATTGCCACCATCCATTTCCAGTTTGAGTTAAGTTTTTAAAAAGAGTTGCTCCAACATCTAAGGGAATCGCTGTAGGAGGAAGTCCTAATGCGTCAAAAAACCCTGTTAAAGGGTTGTCTTTTGAAAAACATTCCATTAACGATTGTAAGCCTAAATGATTGCTAGCAGTGTTAAAATTTTTAAGAAAACTTTGAGTAAAGTTAAATTTTTCAATTAAACCGGACCTGTCAGGAGAAAGGCCTTCATGGGCGACACTTTCATTGACCGTTCCTGTAAGCGTATTTCCGTAGTTTCCATTATTATATAAGTTAGCATCTTCTTCATTAGTATCTTTAGAAATAATTTGTCCATTTTTTCCTAATGTATCAACTTTCCCTTCACTATGAATTTGAACATTTGCGCTTTGTACGCGGTTATAGGGATCGAATAATTGATAAGTATCTTCAATTGTAATTTGTTCATTTTCTTTAATTAATTTATTCCCAATTTGACCTTTAATACTGATATTAATTTGAGCGGATTCTGTATATCCACCATTTATTTCATATCCACCATTCCACCAGTGTTGATTGATAGATTCACAGATATTTAGATCTATCTTTTGGCCTGTTAGAGTTGTGCCTGTTATTGATTCATTAATAGTGATATTATGTGGTGATACAGTGATTCCTTCTTTAATCCTTTCATTACCTTTCACAATGACCATTTCAACATAGGTAGTATCACCTACACGCTCTGTTTTAATGCTATCAAGATAAGGTATACTTGAATGGAACATTATTAAGGCCTCTTCTTCTTGATTTTGAAGAATATTTTGAGTTCCTTCTAGAGCTATCAACAATAATGCAGCTCTGAGTCTTTCGGATATTTTTTCTCCGTCTATTTGATTTGATGGTTGCTGGTGTGAAACTTTTGTTTCAGGAGTAATTTCTAGGGTCATGATAAGTTATTTCCTTATATTTATATTGCTAAAGAATATTGTTCATAAATGTTTAGAGGGGCTAAATTTTCTTCTAAAATAGTTTCTTCTCGCATGTTTTCTTCTATAGCTTCTAATTGCTGCAGAATCATTTCTTGAAGAATCGTATTAAAAAAGGGAGACAGACATATCGTTTGGTCTAATATTTTAGATTCAGAAGCTATAGGTTCATTGGGTTCTTTTGCGGAGTTTGAATTTGAATTCAGAGCATCCTCAATTTTACTAGGGACTGTGCTAAAACCATCACAAAGAGCTCCCATCCCCCACACTACAGGTGATGCTATGTTTTTAAAAAGCTCTTCTCCTACATCTAAAGGGATAGCTCTGGAGGGGAGGCCCAATGTTTCAAAAAAACCAGTCAGAGGGTTATCTTTTGAAAAACAATCCATTAGCTGTTTTAATCCTAAATGGCCGTCAGAAGCATCAAATTTTTTAAGAAAATTGTGAGTAAAATTAAGTTTTTTAGATAGATTTAGCTTGCCTTGTAAGAGATCTTCATGAGTTTCAGTTTCGTTAACTTTTCCTGTAAGCGTACTTCCATAGTTTCCATTATTATACAAGTTCGCATCTTCTTTATTTGTATCTTTAGAAATAATTTCCCCATTTGTTCTTAATGTATCAACTTCACCCTCAGTTTGAATTTGAACATGTGTATTTTTAATGCGGTTACTACAGCCAGTTGTGCCATCTTGTAGTATAATGGCGGGATAAGTATCATCCATAGTAATTTGTTGATTTTCATTTATTAATTGATCCCCAACTTGACCTTTTATACTCATATTAATTTGGGCGGATTCTGTATATCCATTATTTAATAAATATCCATCATTCAACCAGTTTTTATAGATAGATTCTTTTACAGTTAAGTTGATTTTTTCACCTGTTGGAGTAGTTCCTGTAATTACTTCTTTAATTGTGATGTGATGCCGCTGCACACTAATCTCTTCTACAATCTTTTCATTACCTTTTATTATTACTAAATTAATATAGGTCGTTTTTCCGACCTGACTCCATTTCATGTTTTCAAGAGTGGGAGCTTTTGAAGGAGGGGCAATTAAAGCTTGCTCCTCTTGATATTGAAGAATGTTTTGCCCTTCATCTAAGATGAGCATTAATACTACGGCTTTGAGCCTTTCAGATATTTTTTCTCCGTCTATTTGAGTTAAAAATTCTTGATGTTCTATCTTCACTGCCTCTAGTTCATGATTAATTCCGATATTCATGCTAGATATTTTCCCTTAGTTATATTTTTAAAGAATATTGCTCATATGTGCTATGAGGGCTTAAATTTCCTTCACTCTCACTTCCTTCTAAAGTTCTGAGTAGCTCTTGAAGCATTTCTTGAATCAGTTTGTTCAATCCAAAAGAGGTATGTGATTCAGGTTTTTTTTCAATCTCTTTACTAGGAAATGATTGAGTAAGGAGGTCTGAATAGTTATGGATTTCGTCGCTTGTAAATTCAACTCCATAACCAGAGCAGTCGTATTCGTTACCATTTTCAATTAAAGCTGCAGCTGTAACAAAAGGATTAATTCCTTGTAAAATTCCAGGATCAATTGATGATAACAAACTACCTACTGGGCTTGTTAAGGCAAGGTAGGCCATTAAATCTCTTAAGCCTATTCCAGATGGGTGATAGTTATATGCCTCGCAAATATTTTGCGATTTAGTAAATTGATTTAGAAAAGAGGGAAGTTTATTTTTAAAATCACCTGTTGCTGAAATACTCGAAGATTCTGTACGTGTATCTCTATTTTCAGGAATACCTACATAGTAGCTTCTCCAGTCAGATTTTTCAAAATAAAGAGAATGTGAGCTTTCATTAATATTCACACTAGATGTTACTTCTCCATCTTTATTTACTTTTTCGATGTTTCCTGAAAAGTTTTCATCTTCCATAGTGTATCCTGGTTTGTAACTACCATCAGGTAAATGTTCTTCATCGCAGTCTATGAGTATATTTTCAGTTATATCTATTTTTTCATCTCCGATGGTTCCTGAAACTCTTGTTTTTATGTTAGTGAACTGTGCCATATCTAAAGACCATGACCAAGGATGAGCATATGTTTGTTGAATAGATTCAGAAATATTTAGGTCTATTTTTTTTCCTTTAGGTGTTCTACCAGATATGTTTTGTGATATGTTTATTGAATGAGGAGTTATTTGAATATTTTCTTTTACTAGCTCATTCCCTTTTTTAATAAGGATAGTAATAGCGATATTATCTCCATCAACTTTTACGTCGTATTTTAGAATTTTTGGAAGACTAGCCCAAAAAGAAATTTCTTCATGCTCAGCTAATATTTGTTGTAGATTTTCTGCATTTTCAAAAGCTAATAGGAGAATAGCAGCCTTTAGCATAGGCGACATATTTTCTCCGTAAGTCTGATTTAATTCTTGGAAGTTTATCGCTTTAGATCTATTAGGTGTATAATTATCAATTTCCGTCATTTAGTAGCTCCGTTGTATCTTTGATTTTCTTATTTCACGAGCTTTCAATACGCTCGTATGGGGTAGTATAGCATAAATGGAGTTAAATGTCAATAAAATATTTTAAATTGGAACGAGATTTTAATCTTAAGTCGTTTATAATAAACTAGATTTAATATTTTAAACCTTTTATCTTTAAACTCCCTTAATACTTTTTTAAGATAATAGAGTATGAAAGCAGGCTTTGTTTTTATATTTTAGAGATTATATTTAATAAACAAGTTAAAGATTTTCTTAATCTATTAATTACAAACGACTTGAGATGGTATATTTCTATTTAAAGCTTGACTTTTATTAAAATATTTAGTATAATTTATGGTAGGGTAGACACCCTGACATATTGAAACTTAAACTAAAGGGCAGTTTTATGACTTTTACATCCGCTCCAATTCCTACGGATCCAATAGGCAAATCCTATCAGATTCCAGAAGATGAGGTTTTACAGGTTTATGGTACTGGCCAAGAAGAAGCTCTAGGTGCTGCTATTGCAAATGATGATCAGAACAAACTTTTTAAGGATGTTATGGTTGATATGGAGGAAAACGACTGGAAAATTTACAACGATGAAGAAGCGCTTGACGGCAGAGTAAAAAAGAAGAAAAAAAGCAAGCCAAAGCAAGAGGAAAAAGATGCCTATGAAGATGAATATGAGGAAGAAGATCTTTAATAGCTTCCAGATTCTTTAGGTGCTTTTCCATTATATTCGATACATTTATAGATAAGCGCTCCTTTAGTGACTTTTTCATAACAGTAAAATAAAGGGCTCATTTGCACAAACTCTACTTCTTTGAAGTAGGGTTTAAGTTTGTCTATATGTTGAACGATTCTTCCTTCTACTCCTTTCTCAAAGTCTTCACTATTTTGAGACCAAACATAATATCCGGGTTTGTTTAACTGTTCATCTTTTAATTGTGGCCAGAAAGAAAACTGATTTTTTCTTTTTGAGTCGATGTTTAAAAAATAAGCTCTTTTTTGCATCGGGCTATAGAAACTCAAAATACTTGTCATCTGGTAAGTATCAGAAAATAAATAGTCTTTATTAGGGTTATAGCCAGCTTTTGTTAAGTCTTTGGATAAGTTCTTCCATCCTAAGTCATGCCTAAAAGGATTAATTTTATAGGGTATCTTGTAGTTCGGCAAAATGTTGTTTTCTTGGATTAAAGGTATCAAAAGGATAGCCGAAACTGTAATAATTGATAAAACTGTACCTGCTATAAGCCAATAATACCCTTTTTTGAGTATGTTAATGGAAAACCAACAGAGTGATATAAGTCCTGTAGGATAGGCATATAAAGCCCAGTTTGCCTGCATCTTAGTGAAAAGTGAGAAAATCAAAAAGAAACCTAAAATAATTAAGCATGTCCAGGAACAAAACTTAATAGGCTTAGGTGTTTTGGAGGGCCTAAATGCGACATAAATTAATGAGATCAGTAGTAAAATAAAAAAAATAGGGGATAAAACTCCAAATTGAGCCCCAAAAAAGTCCCAGAAGTTTCCGTGAAATAACCCAAATTTTTTGTGATGGCCCCCAGTTGATTGAGTGATAACATGCCTAAATGTTGCCCATTCATGGGTCATATTCCAGATAAAGCTAGGGAGTAAACCAAATAATGAAATGATCACTCCTGTAAATAAGTTTATAGAGAATACAGCAGGGAAGATCACAGAAAAAAAGATAAAAAATACCCATAGGATATAAATTGGCCACTTAAAAAGAGCGCCACAAAGAATCAATAACCCCATTAAACAGAAATTTGCTTTTTTTTGTTTTTGCAAAGCATAAGCGAAGGGTATAGCGGCAAGTGTCCAAAATAAGATCATTCCACCATCCGTAGTAGATGCAAAATTACCCATAAGACCAATAGGAGAAAATAAAAAAACTAGAGCGGCCCAAAAGCATGTCAGAGGGGTTAAGCTAGAAACAAAAGCTAAAGCGTAAATAGCATAAGTTGTAAAAAATGAAATTACAACAGATCCAAAACGAACTCCTAATTCAGTATCACCGAATACTTTACAGCCCAACCAAATTTGCCAAGCAATGCCAGGAGGTTTACTATAAAATGCCCAATCTAAATTTTGGCTCCAAGTCCAATATTGAGCTTCATCAGGAGCTAAGCCTATATAGCCCGTTGCTATTTCAAAAAGAGCCCAAAGAGATTTTATTATTAGAAAAACAGTTAAAAAAAATAAGAGATTAAAATGATTTTTCATAACAAGGAGAGTAGAAAAGTAATCAGTAAAAAACAATTAAAAAGATATTAAGCGTCTCTATCATGAAAGCTAAAAAGATCTTTAAATCCTTGGATAGTTACATCTCTTCCGATGGCTCCTATAGAATCTAATAAAGGAATATTTTTAGGGCAAACTGAAGCGCAATTTTGTGCATTTCCACATTCTGCAATGCCCCCTTCCTCCATAAGAGGCCTTAGGCGCCGATGCTTTTGCGTTTTTCCAGTCGGATGAGCATTAAATAAACGTACTTGTGATATCGGAGCGGGTCCTATGTATTTAGAGCGGTTGTTAACCTGAGGGCAAGATTCAGAACAACAACCACAAGTCATACAAGTTGATAATGCGTACATAACGTGCTGTTTTTCTTGGCTTATTTTAGGGCCAGGCCCTCTTTCATATGCACCATCACTATCTATCCAGGCTTTAACCTTTTTAAGGTTTTCAAACATCAAAGAGCGATCTACCATCAGATCTCTTATTAATGGAAATTTTGTTAATGGAGCTAAAGTAACGACTTTGCTGTTTGTTTCTTTTATGAAATTGCGAATAATTGCTGTACAAGCTTGTCTAGGTCTACCATTAATAAGCATTGAACAAGAGCCACAAACTTCTTCTAAACAACCATCTTCCCAAACAACAGGTTCCACTTTTTCTCTTTTTGCATTGAAGGGATCCTTTTGAATATGCATAAGACCTGATATCACATTTGAAAATGGAGAAAGGGGAATTTCAAATTCTTCAAAGTATTGCTTTGAAGGGTCTCCTCTATAAACTTTTAAAATATAGGTTTCATCCATAACAAGTCCTTTAAAACGGAAGTTGGATGTTATTAGGGATATTTGTCAAGGTTGGTTTAACTTTTTTTGCATGTGCATAATCTCTCATAACCGGAGCTAAGTGTCTAATGTCAATATCCCCATAGGTGATAACGGGTTCATCTTTTGTGGGATCATAAGTTGCTATAGTTTCTTTTAACCAATTACTATCATCTCTTTTGGGGAATTCCGGTTTAAAGTGGGCACCTCTAAATTCATCTCTAAGTAAGGCTCCTTTAGTGATGACTAAGGCAATTTCAAGCATGGGAGCAAAACGGTTTGCAAATAAAAATGTTTGGTTGGCAAATCGGCTCGTATCAGCTAGGGAAATATTTTTTAGTCTCTCTTTTAATGCTTTTATTTGATCAACGGCCTTTTTAAGGTCTGTATTATTTCTTTTTACAGAGACACTTTGCATCATGATTTTTGAAAGCTCAGTATGTAGGTTAAAAACATTTTCACTGCCCTTTAACAAGAACAGTTCATTGGACTTTTCTTCTTCTTCTTTCAAGGCATTTTCAAATACAGAAGAAGAGATGTCTTCAAAAGAGTTTTCTAAGCTAGCTACGTACTTTGGAATTTCTAATCCTGAAATAAGCCCACCAAATATACATGAGAGTAAAGAATTTGCTCCTAACCTATTAGCTCCATGGTATTGATATTCAGATTCACCAGCTTCAAAGCAGCCCTTGATGTTGGTCATTTGTCTAAAACGGGTGTTTCTATCGGGATCATCAGCCGCAGGCCAGTCTACCCAGGCGCCTCCCATGGAGTAGTGCATACCAGGAAAAATTTTCATTGGTGTTCTCCTTGGATCATCACCAGTAAATTTCTGGTAGATTTCTAATACAGAAGATAATTTATCGTGTGTTTTAGAATTTAGATGAGTGACATCTAAAAAGACATAGTTTTGTCCATCTATCCCTAAGCCCATTTCACAAATTTTTAGAAGCTCTCTAGAGGCAATATCTCTTGGTACCAAGTTTCCAAAAGCCGGATATAAATCTTCTAGAAAGTACCAAGGCTTTCCTGTTTCACCACATGGGATTTCTTTACCTTCAGGGGTTAGAATTGTTTTCGAAGAATCCCCATAAACCCAGATTCTACCTCCTTCACCTCGGACAGATTCAGAAATTAAGCGAAGCTTATCTTCTCCAGGTATAGAAGTGGGATGGATTTGAATAAATTCACCATTGCCATATTTCATCCCTTGCATATAAAGGCGTCCATTTGCAGCGCCTGTACAAAAGGTAGAGTTTGTCGACATCTTAAAGATAAGCCCAGGGCCTCCTGTTGCAAATAAGACAGCATCACCTTTTAAAACTTCATGCTTCAAGTTAAATAGATCGAGCAAAATAATGCCTCTTGCCCTTTGATCCTCATCTAATATTAAGCGTAAAAACTCATGATTCTCAAATTTTTCAACTTTTCCTAAAGACTCAAAGCGTCTGACTTGTTCGTCTAATGCATAGAGAAGTTGTTGGCCTGTTGATGCACCGCAAAAAGCTGTTCTGTGATACAGAGTTCCTCCGAAACGGCGAAAATCTAAACGGCCTTCCGGAGTCCTATTAAAAGTTACTCCAAATCGATCCATCATATCGATAATATGAGGTGCTGCAAGACACATTTCTAAAATGGGAGGCTGGTGCGCTAAAAAGTCTCCTCCTTTTATTGTATCGTAAGCATGAACTATAGGGGAATCTTCTTCTCCCATTGTGTCCATAGCAGCATTAATGCCTCCCTGAGCGCAAACAGAGTGAGACCTTTTTACTTTTGTAACAGACACAAGTTTTACGTTAAGCCCTTTTTCACACAACTTCATCGTTGCGGATAGCCCAGCTAATCCTCCTCCTACGACAACTACAGATTGCATTTAGCCTTCCTTGCTTGCAAACAGGTTATAAAACCAACCTATAAGTAGGCCTGCGATCCACCCATCAATAAATCCATAAATAAGGCCAACAATGCTTCCTGCAACTGTTATTTTAAATCCTGGATAGACACTACCCATTATTTCTAAGAAAAGTTGACCGTAACCCGTTCCTACAGAGAAAAGAGTTGTAATAAACATGACTAAAGCCCAGGTAATTCCTAATGCTAAGCCAAGCCTTAGAGGCCGTATCATAATTTCCTCCTAATAAAATTAGTGTTTTAAGTTAATCAAGTATGTTCCCCAAATGGCAGCTAAACCCAAAAATGCGAGCAATACAATCAATCCTATGCAAATACGAGACATAATTTGTTGCGATCTTGGGGTAATGTTAATCCCCCAGGAAATACAAAATGTCCAAAGTCCATTAAATGCGTGATAAACAGCCACGAGCACGAAAACCGTATATAGAGTAATCATCAAAGGACTTTTGAATGTGTTTCTAACGTTTAATAAAACTGCCGTACCAAAGTTTTTTGAAACACATATCACTTGGTTGCTTTTTAACTCTTTCCTTGTCAATGCAGTTAGAAAGTTACCATATTGATCAACAGTTTGTTGAAAATCTAAGACGTTTGCTTCTTGTTGGCTGTATTTGTTTGCTTCAGTTGGGTAAGCGATCGCCATCTCTTGGCTATTCATACGTACATAGTTCTTATACTGATGTACTTCATTTAAGATCTTTTCTTTATCATAGATGACCGTTTGGAGCCTATTTGCAACAGTATATAAACCTTTATCCATGGAAACTCTTACCATATAATAGTTTTTATTTTCTCCACCCTTTACTGAAATGGGATAATCTATGAAACGCATCTGAAGCACATGAAAAATAATAGCTACTAAAAGAAAAATAGCAGTATATCTTTGCCATGAATAAGCGTGGTTTTTTTTATATGATGGGAGCCTTGGTTTATTCTTTTCCCCTGGATAACAGTTGCTTTTTGCTGATAAGATATATTGCACTCCCCAAATTCCATGAGCTATAATTGGAAAGGCTAGTAGAACAATTTCGATTACAGGAAGATAAGGAAGGCCGTGCAACCAATTCACCATTCTAACAAATCCATTCCCATTATCACCTATAAAAAGAGCAGCTTGTGAATTTGTTAAAAGGTGTTCGATTAAGTAAATGACTAACCATAAACCCAAAAGAGAATGTACTCTTCTATCCAAATAGGGTTTTGCAAGTGTTCTTGATCCCATGAAATAAGCAGGTCTACTTAAAAAAACACACATTATCAATTGCAATTTCATCTGACAAGGAAAATTTTCTATTAAAAAATAAAAAGGAGAATTTTCACGGTAGTAATTTTTTATGATACAAGAACAAAAGCGCTTCTTTGATGTGGAAAAGAAGCTCTTCTATAACAACTTTTAATTGCAAAAAAGATCTCTAAATATCATACTTTGAGAATGAATTTTCTTGATGAAGAACTCCTCATCGGCGCATGTGTCCTAATATATTTAGAATTCTTAATAATCAAAAAGAAGAAGGATGTAAACGATGAGAGTATTTATCTCTCTACTTCCAAGTTTAGAACTTAATTAATGAATTGAAAAAAATTCAGGATGTTCACCGATCAGATATCCCTATTCAGTGGATGAGACCAGAAGATTTTCATATTACCTTGATTCCTCCATGGGATATTGATGATATAAAACCCCTTATCGATAAATTATCCGATCTTAAAGCTCAGGATTTGAACCTCGATAACCGTCATTTTTCTGTAGTGGTTTCAAAAAGCAAGGGAAAATTTTCCACGATTGAAGCTCTTTTACAAAATGAAGACGGAATGCATCAACTTGCATCTAAGATAGCTCATCTAGTCAACCGAAAGCCTAATCATTTTAAACCCCATATTACTCTTGCCTGGTTAAAGCATCTTTCTTCAGATCAGCTGTCCAAAATTAACTTTTCTAGCATCGAAAAAGAGACTCTAGAATATCAAACCACTTTTACTAGATTGGTTGTCATGACTTCAACAGAAAAGCCTCATTGCTACAAAATACTCTCTGAATTAAAAATTTAATAAACTTTTTATCAGTAAGGAGTTCAGGTGACCTTTTTTAAAGGTTTAGCCAACACGTGTCTTGCAAAATGTTCTGTGTATCCCATTTGCTTTGCATGTATTTTTATGAATTTACGCGTTACTGCTTCTGAAGTCCCATTTAGCGATTTAAGATAATCAGCTACAAACGTTTGACCCTCTTGTCCTCCCAAAAGAAATATTCTTTGCAGGAGTTCAGCTGGCTGCTTAGATTCGCCTACTTTTTTGGTGACAACTTGATAGCCTTTTTCATGATTAAAAATTGCTTTTGTACCATATCTGATGCCTGAATCAGCTTCTTCTCCACTACCTGTTAATCCTTTAACAAAGGCCAGTCGCAGCCCATGATCTCTTAGCTTTACTAAAGACATAATATATCCTTTTATTGAATTATTAGTATTATCTATTTAAAATAATTATAATATAATATTAAATTTTAGTAAACAAATTATTCAGTTATTTTTTTAATCCAACCGGTTAGTTGTTTTTTAAGTCGTTTTATTTAAGTTGTTTATTAATTATTAAGAGCGAATTATCTTTCTATACCTTGACTAAATGCTTAGATAAGGTATAATTCTGGAAATTTTTTTATAACTTGTCTGAGGCCAATATGTTAGAAGTCAATAGCTTAAAAACTGAGATGTTCAATTCTCCTAGTTTTGGAAATATTCACAACATTTTTTCTTCATCGGAAAATATTCAACCTATTGATAATCAAATTGATAAAGAAAATGAATTAGTACCTCCAAAGAAAGCATTTCAAGTTAATTCACTGATGAGCCCAAGGTATATAGCACATCTGTTTGGAGATAGTTTTATAGAGGGGACTAGTCTGTCCGGTTGGTTTCTAGAAGATGCTCTTTTACATATGGTCATGCTGTTAAAGGATAACCAGGGTAGATTTAACCTTAAACATTTGATAGAAAGGTTTGAAAAGTGTTTGGAAATTCAAGGTGAAATACTGCAAGTCTATTTAAAATCAGAATTAGAAGCTAAAAAAAAGATTGAAATTAAGTCACTTGCAAAACAGTTAGTTGATATTACCAGTAACCTTAAACCTAATGAACCTTTTATTTTTCCTGGAGGGTGCGAAGGGCATGGTATTTTGTTTGAGGTTATTCTACAAGATGACGCCCAATTCTCATTTAATATATATAATACTGGAGCAGGCAATGACCATCACTGGATTTTACCAAGAGATTTTATGGATAAGATCAAAATTCAAGTGGAATATAAAATAAATGACATTCCTCCGGACAATATTCTTCAACAACGCTATTTTGAAGATATTCTAAAGCTTCATTATCTTGATGATGAAGAGTTTGCAGAGACACTCTATGAAGAGATATTACCTGACTTAAATGGTAATAGAGTTCCGATGTCTTCAGACTATGATCAATTTATGACTCCTCAAAGAGCAGGAACATGTGCTTGGAAGGTCCTTTGTGCATATTTAAAATATAATATGCCCGTGGAAGAATATAAACTTTTGATTTTTCTAGGGAGATTTCAAGTCTTTGAAAAGCTCAAAAAAATAAATCATCCTTTTGATTTTCAATCAACGATTAAAGAGCTTGTTAAAAAGATGGTGTTAGAACAAGACTTTAAATTTGATTACACAAAAAATGAGCTTCTGGCTCTTAGCTTAATGAAAATGGAAAAATACCTAAAAAAATACAGCTGCCTATTGGATAAAGAAGAGGTTGAAAATAAAATAAAACCAACTTTGGCTTATTTTACGCAAAGTTCAGATGCAAATTCTTGGCTGCAAAAAGGTGCTATTGCAGTTTAAACAGATTTTTAGCGTTGTTTGCCGTTTGTCTACATAGCTCTTCATAAGAAAGACCTTTACATGTTGCAATTACTTTAGCCGTTTCAGTAATAAAAGAGGGCTCATTTATTTTTCCTCTTTTTGTTTGAGGAGCTAAGTAAGGAGTATCTGTTTCAATAAGGAGCTGGTTAATTGGAGTTAGGCTTGCAACTTCTCGAAGTTCATGACTATTTTTGAAAGTTACAATACCGCTAAGAGAGAGATACCAGTTTCTATCTAAAACCTTTTTAGCTTCACTTAAAGTTCCTGTAAAACAATGTAGCACACCTCCGCAATTGCTTGAAGAGATGTATTCTTTATCTAAGATCTCAAAAAAATCATCAAAAGCGTCTCTGCAGTGAATGATGACAGGAAGTTTGGCTTTAATTGCTAAGTGGAGATATTTAATTAGATATTTTTTTTGCAATTCAATTGGAGAATGTTTGTAGTAATAATCGAGACCAGTTTCACCAATGGCAATTAAATGTTTTAGGTTTTGCTCTACTATTGGAAAAAAAGAGTCTCCCTCCTTATCAACATCATGAGGAGTTGTAGCTGCAGCATGGAATATGTGAGGGTGTTTATCTTTTATTTCAAGAGCTCTTTTTAAAGACTCTTCGCCAATGCAAATATTTATGATTTTTTCAATATTTACAGCTTGAGCTTTTTGAACAAGCTCATCTAGTTTTGGAAACACGGTGTCAATTGTTAAATGAGCATGAGAATCAACTATCATTGTTGTGGCATCCTGTTTAATAAAAATAATAACATATTAGCCTAATAATAATCTGTTAAAGGTGAAAACTTTATTCAAGAATTAGATCTTTCTTTTTCTTGACATGCTTACACAATTCGATTAGCTTACTTAAAAAAAATGGAGATAAAAAATGTACTTATGTCCCTTAGCTGCAAACCCACTTTTAGATGCATACCATCATTCAGATCTATTCGGACGCTTAATTTTCTTAAGTTTGTTTTTTCTTTCATTTCTGTGTTGGGTTATCTTGGTTTATAAGTTCTTAATGACAAAGACTGTTCAGAGGACTTCAAGTGAATTTTATGACTATTTTTCAAAAGGGCGTAATCGACCTTTATCTTTAGATGTGAAAGCCGAAGAAAACAGTCGTTTTTCTCAGCCATTTTTAGAGTTGTATATGCTTCTTCGGCATTATTCTTTGGAGGTCTTGAAAAAAAATAAAAGCGTAACAGAAAAGCAATACAACTATCTTTCATCAGCTGATATTGACTTATTAGGATCTCACCTAGCCTCTTCTATATCTTCAAATAAGAAGCAAATGGAAAAAAACCTGTTTTTGCTATCCACAACTGCAAGCTTAGCTCCTTTTTTGGGGCTTTTGGGTACAGTTTGGGGTATTCTGATCACCTTTTCACAGCTTCAATCTACAGCTTCGGGGAATAGCAATGAAGTCGTATTAGGGGGTATTTCTATGGCACTGGGGACCACTGTTTTAGGCCTGCTTGTGGCAATACCAGCTTTAATTGCCTATAACTATTTGAAGAATAAAATAAATGATCTAACAATTGATATGGAAGAATTTGCAAATGAAATGCTGGGTGCTGTTGAAATTCACTATAGAAAAGTAGAGGTTTAAGGTGTTAAAGCGAAGGGTTTCACTGTCTGTTAATTATATTGAAGAGCCTTTAGTGAATTTAACACCATTAATTGATGTCGTCTTTGTTGTTTTAATCATGTTTATTGTGGTAGCTCCATTACTGGAAGTTGATAGAATAGAACTTGCAAATGGAAATCATTCCAAAACATTACAAAATAGCGATTTGATGAAAGATGGTTCAGATTTAACAATTCATGTTAGAGAGGATAACACTATTTGGTATCAAAAACGAAAAGTAAATGTAGATGAGCTTATAGATCAACTTAAGTTGAGAAAAAACAGTCAACTAGTACAGACTCCTAAGCTTATACAAGATAAGAATGCGTTTTTTGGAACCTATCAGGAAGTGAAAAATGCGGCTGAAAAAGCTGGGTTTGATCAAATAGATGTCATATTAAAACCAATTTAAGATGGATAAAAAAAAAAATACACTCTATTTTGTAATAGCTCTTGTTATGATAGGGCATTCAATTGTCTTTTATCACTTTTTTATTAAACCTCCCTTGAATATGCCTTTAAAATTGAATAGAAAAAAAATTTATGTAAACCACATTACCATTAGTCCTCAAAAAATTATTGCAGTAAATAAAAAATCAGAGCCAAGTCAAGAGGTTCAAAAAAAACCACCACCTAGAGCTATACAAAAACAACCGTCGAAGAATACAACTCTTAAAGATCAACAATTAGAACCTAAAAAAACGTCTCAAATTGCAAAGCCAAACCCTCTTCCAAAAACTTCTGTGAAAAGTCCACCATCAAAGGCTAAAGAGCTAAATAAAATAAAAGATAAAATTTTATCTCTAAACACTGAAAAAACTAAAAGTTCTAATATAGAGATCACCCTTCCTAAAATAGAGTTTGATATGTCTCAGACTATAGAACCTCTTCAAAATAGCGTAGATGAAGCTTCCTATGATTTTTCATATCAAGATATTTTAGTTTCTTCATTACAGTACTTTCTTAAATTACCGGAAAGGGGGGAAGTCAAAGTCTCTCTTACTTTGGATAAAAAGGGTCTATTAAAAAAATATTCCATTATTCAATCCTCAAGTTTGGTCAATAAAAAATACATTGAAGAAAACTTGACAAAAGTGGATTTTCCTGTATTTACTAGTGATTTTATCAACGTTGACGAGTATACTTTTAATCTAACTTTGAGTAGCGAAATATGAAATGGCACAATCTTCTGGTTTGTTTGTCGCTTGTTTTTCTCCCTTTGTCTGCATCAGATGAAATCTATGTAAAATTACAAACAGAGGAAAAACTTTTTCCTTTGTATTTATCAAAGTTAAGGATAGTGGATTCTAAGCAAACGTCAAAAGATTTTAAAGCTTTAGAAAAAGTTTTTTCTTTTGACTTAAGCAATAATGGAAAGACCGAGCTTCTCGATCACTTAGATCACTTAGAAAAACAACTCGATAAAGATAGAAATTCAATAACTAAAGACCTTTCTTTTTGGAAAAAAGAAGGGATCCATTTTGTTATTGATTGGGAAGTTAGAAATGACAAACTCAATGTCGAAGTTACTGACATTAGAAAAAACCATTCTAAATGGCTAACCAATCTACAGCTGAAAGGGGATTTATCCGAGGATAGGCGGCTTATTCATAAAATGGCTGATGCAATACATAAAGAGCTTTTTGGAAAGGAAGGAGTTTGTTCTACCAAAATTCTATTTACGATTAGACAAAAAAATAATGACTCAAAATTAAACCTAGAGTGGACATCAGAAGCTTATGAATGTGATTATGATGGCGACAATATTCGTCAAGTCACATTTGATAACAACTATTGTGTATCGCCAAAGTATTTCCCTCCTCAAGATGGAAATAAGAGCGCAAGCTTTTTCTACGTTTCTTATAAAGAGGGAATTCCAAAGATTTATATTTCAGATTTAAATGGAAAAAACGTTCAAAGGTTTTCATACTTGCGTGGTAACCAGCTAATGCCAGAAATTTCTTTAGATCGAAATTTTATCGTCTTTATTAATGATGTTCCAGGAAATCCAGAAGTTTTTTTACAAAGATTTTCTTCTGAAGTTGGCGCTATAGGTAAGCCTAGACAAATTTTTGCTTGTCCTAGATCTGTGCAAGCTTCTCCAACTATTTCACCCGACCTCTCTAAGATAGCTTTTGTTTCTGATAAGACGGGTACTCCCCGAATTTATCTTATGGATATTCCTCAACCAAAAACAACTCAAGAAGATATTTCTCTTATCCTGATTAGCAAAAAAAATAGAGAAAGCACAAGCCCCAATTGGTCAAAAGATGGAACTAAGATTGCTTATAGTTCAAGGGTTAACGGTGTTCGTCAAATTTGGATTTATGATTTTGCAAAAAAAGAGGAAAGGCAGCTTACTTTTGGACCCGGAAATAAAGAGAACCCTTGTTTTGCTCCAGATAGCCTGCATATAGCTTTTAACTCAGCAGGTAGTTATAAATCAGAGCTTTATATTGTGAATATCAATCAACCAAAAGCTATAAAGATTACAAAGGGATCTGGAGAAAAGCGTTTTCCATCATGGGAGCCGAGGGCTTTATGATTGCTTAAAGCGTTTATTAGTAGATACACGATTAGTAACGTAGTTCTACCGGGAGGTTTTATTCCATGGGAAGTACTGTTTCTCTCTTAAGCTCAATAAATACTTGATAAAGCTTACTCAAAGGAAACTTTTTCACGCTATCATCGAGATAGGGTAAAATGGAGTCTTTGAAATAGGAGTACATTTTTTCATAATCGTTTTTTCTTAGCCAATCTTTTAAGAAGGCTTTTTCTTTAGAGGAGTAGTTTAAAGCTCCATTGAAAAATTTTACTTGGACTAAAAGATTCATAAACTCATCATTATGCTCTAGCATGTTATCTAATTTTAAATGATTAGCCTGATCCATTCCCTTAAAATTTGACGTTCTAATGCCGTAACCTATTCTATAAAGAGAAACTCGTTTGTTTGGATATTTTGAATCTACATATTGGGTAAAGGTCTTAGCATTTAAAGTATCAATAACTTTTGATTCCTCTAGCTTATTTTGATAGATTCTTTCAGAGTTTTTTGGTCCGACTAAGAGTATTTTCAAAGAATTATTTTTTGTGTCTTCTATGATTAAAAAGTCATTTACAACGATGCGGCATGGATCTTGAGTGTCATAAACGTATTCCACAGTAAAAATATTCTCACTAAACGACTTTGTCGCTATTTGATGTTTTCCTTCATGTTGTGAATCTTCATCATGGAGCTTTTGAAAAAGATAAGGAGTGCTTTTTTTATCACCAGCGAGTGTTATTATGTCGTCTAATATTTTATAGATCTCAGGTTCTCTAATCCCCAAGCAGTAATCGTCATTTTTATTTTGTTTATGGATTTCTGAGTCAAGTTCAACCTCAATTTCTTTTTCTTGTTTTTTTTCTAATTCTTTATTGTAACCATAGTTTGTTTTTAATGAGAGGGTTTTAGGCAATGCATTTAAACGATGAGTTAGGAGATTTGTCATCTTATTGTTTAGACTAGGGTAGGACGTTTTTCTTAAAAGATCATTTATATGTTTTTCCATTACCTCTTTACTATTAACCTTTTTTTCTTTTGTACTAAAAAGTTCATATGGGTTAATTCGGTCTATTTTAACAAAAAAATCTTCAACACTTTTAAAAAGCTGAACAACTTCTTCATCTGATATTTTAGGGTCAAGAAATTTTTGGATGATTTCTTTTTCAATTAATGCTCGAAGTTGACTTTTTAATGCTTTTACGTTGTCTGAGCCTCTTTGTTCTGCTTGATTTATCATCAAAAACTGCAAAACATCTTTTAAGTTGAAAGAGGTGGAAGTAGAAATATTAGTTTGTTGCTGAAGAATTGACTTTAAATAAGTTGCAGTATTTTCAGGAATTGCAATGGATATTTTTTGACCAAAACTCAATTCTCTTAACCTTCCAGCAGATTGCAGGAGATCTCTTAGTATCGTTTTATTACCTAATGTTACTATTCCTTCTGCGTCTAAAGCTTGTTTAATATCAGAACCGGTCGTATGTTTTTGATCATAAAAGGTAAAGATTTTCTTAAGAGAGAAGATATTTTTCTCAGTATAGGGCAATTCTTTATAGGATCCATTTTCACGAGTAAGCAACGCTAGTCTATCATTTTCATCATAGAAAATGACAGCGTCTATTTTATTTTGTCTTTTGCTTAGGGCTGGAGAGTTAAGTATAGCGATTGCAACTTCTTTATTTGGAATGCCTTTAAAAACAGCACCTATATCAATAATTGCTTGGGTTTTTGAAAGATCATTTGAAGAAGACAATAAATTTTGCACCGTTGAATTAAGATCTTTGCCTAGAGAAAAAGCACCTACAAGCTCAGATGAGTTCTCCCAAATATTTTGTAGCATTGATGCGGTACTTTTATGATCATAGTTAAAACTCATACTTTTTGGGTAGATATCGGGATTCCAAAGAGTTCCTGTAAACCCTTGCATTTCTTTTAGTAAAAATGAATAGACCTCTGGAGTAGAAAAGATGTGTTTAGGATATATTTTTAAAGTGGGCAAGACGTAGGTTTTCACATAATAAAATATAGAGGCGCTCTCATTATTTATTTTTGAATGAAATTTTTTTAAGTTGTTTGTTATATCAAAAAGATGTGGAGGGTTTTTTATATGCTTTGTGAGTAATTTGTATTCGCTTGCGGCATTTGTATTTTCAAAGCCTAAAGAAGGCTTGTTTTGAAGCTCTTCGACTGCCTTTTTTTGTAGTTTTTTTATTACTTTCTCTAGCTTGTCGATAGGGATCCCTTTTTCTAAATACAATTGAAAGGTATAGTTTATCGTCTCAAAATGGGTTCCAAATGAGGACCCTTCAATGGGGTTGTTACTTCCATGATAGGGAATGGCAAGTAAATTCGTAGAGTCTTTTGAAAAACCAAAATGTTCATCAACGTTTTTAAAATAAGTCAGAGGGATAAGAATATTTAATAGCTCTTTTACTAAAGCTAAACTATCTAAAATTGTTTGGTCCTTAATAGAGGATATGAACTCATAGATTTTGTCATCATGCGTGTTTAATAAATATTTTTTAATTTTTTCTTCATATGAAATATTTTGATTAAGAAACTCTTTTAGTTTAGGAATCACTTTTAGATCAAAATTTTCTATGATAAAGGGTTTTACAAGAGCATGGTAGTTTTCTTTATTGTTTATTTTGTTAATATCTGGGTAGCTTAAAAGCTTTTCATAGACCGCTTCTGTGACATTTATTAAGTTAAAATCCATCTCTTTTGGCATGCCAATGGTATAATGATGTTCATGCTTAGGATTTAAGACAGTATCTATTTCATCAATAAGAGCCGAACCATGTTCTTTAAAAAGAGAAAATATTTTTCTATAATATTTGATTTTGGTAAGTTCACTTTGAGATTTATAATTATGAAGAGTTTCGATGAACTTTAGGTATAAGCTTTGAAAGCTTGAACTCGTCATTAACAAAAGCTTTTTATATTTAATAGCACTTTTAAGCCTATGGTGGATCCACTTAAGCTTTCTAACTTCTAATTTTGTATCTCTTTTAATATTAAATACTTGAATGATATCATCGAATGCATCCCCTAGGTTTTGTTGTAGTTCTAAAGACATAGAGGGAAAGAGTGCTTCTGGGATGACTCCCATAGAGAGTTTATTTCCATTTGCATTGAAATGAGTAAATAAGGGAAATAAAGCAAAAGTTTTACCAGAGCCCATGATTTGCTCTATTAGAGCCCCATTACCTGTATGAATGCCCTTTTTTAATTTTTCAAGGCTTTCAATTTGCTGTGAGTATAACATGACACCTAAAGCATCTTCAAAAACGAGATATTCAGGGTTTTCTAAAATAGCATACCTCCTTTGTAAAGAGCCTAACTTTAGAAACTTTTTAGCTAATATTTTTAGTTCATCATCTGGATGATCACGTGCATTTTCTATTTCTTGAATGAGCGACAAAAGTGTTTTTTTGAGTGTGTGTTCAATGGAGAGAATTAAGTAATCTGTTGTTTTTTCTCTTAATATTTGGAGGTCTTTTTCAGATAATTCAGGATTTAGTCTTTTTAAATAAAGGTAATTTTGGCTGGGATAGAACCACTTTAAATCTTTTAAAGTAATCTCTCTATTGTGGCCAGAGATCATTTTTAAATCATTCATAGCCCCTAATCTGGAATCACTACTTTTTTTATTTGCAAGTTTTAATAGCTCTAATTCATAAAAGGCTAGGCCCTTATTTAGATTTTTAGTGTCACTTTCAAGCTTATTTTTAAGCTCAATAATTTTGGATATGTCTTTAAACTCTACATAGGATTCAATATTTTCTTGTGATAAAAGTTTTAAAAGAGTCTCTTTTTCAGAAAGAATAAGGGAGTTATCAGATTCAAAATCGATCTTTTTTATAGAGCTTTCTTTGATCGAGCTTCGCAAAGGAGTTAGTAATAGGTACTCATCTAAGTTAGAAACAAGAGGGGACGTTGATAGAGGATCTATTATTTGAGAGTGATCCGGAGAAAACTCTGACTGAAAAATTTGTAAATTCTTATCGACCTGGATTGGTTCATTGAGAGGAGGGGTAAAGGCAATTTGAGAGCCGCTATATAGATCCAGTTTTGAATCTAGTTTCGGGGTCTTTTCCAGTAATGATTTTGTGGGGTTAAGTACTTTTTCATTAAAAAACTTTTTTATTAGGTTTTGAGCATCTTTTGTAGAGAGCTTTTCTTTTTTCTTAATAGTTTCAAGGTCTAAATTGCTTATTAATTCTTTATAACTTGGAAAGGCATCTTTATTTTGATATAAAGCTCTTAAAATGTGAGAGAGAATGGGGTGTTTACTTCGAGATCGAGTTAGCAATTGAAAAAAGGCATTACTCTCTTGTTCATTATTTGATAAGCTACCATCGGGCAGATTAAAAATAGATTCAAAAAGCTTTAACGAATCTCCTTTTTTTATAGACTCATAAAGCTGAAAGAAAATATTTTTTAATTTTGGTCGTAAAATTAATGATTGTGTAGGTTTGTCTATCTCTTTTTTATCATCGAAAAGGGTTTCACACAGCTTATGAACATCTACCTCATCTGGGAATGAAGTCGTATACTCCTCTACATAAAATGGATGAGAAACGATTCCAGAGTAATTGGAGTGTGGCGAGCACGCTGTTGAGAGTGCTTTTTCGTAATGGCCTCTATCAAGTTCTCTAAACCGTGCGCAAGTTTTTATATCTAGCCGATTTTCCATCTCAAATTCAAGTAATAAGAGCTCATCTTCTTTAGAAAGAGAGAATTTTCCTAAATAAGGGAGAATATCTAGATATTGGTTATATAAGTGCGTCAATTGAATTTCTATCTCGCTTTGAAAGTCCATTTTATTTTTATAGAGCAAGAGATTTGTTCTTAGATACAGAGCTATTGCTCGAGGGTCATTGTCTCCAGAAAAAGTATTTAACTTAGAAATTTCTTCTATAAGGGCTACTTCTTTTGTAGTGAATGGCTTTGAGCTACTATTGCACCCATTCAGGAGTTCAAGCGCACTAGTGTAGTTTTGTTCTAAAATGAGAGCTTTTAGAACAATAAGCTTTGAAAAAGTATTTAACTTACTCGTTATTAGCTTATTTTGATCAATATCAACTAAAGCATACTCTAAAGATTTTTCATCTTCTTTGTAATCAATAGGAGTATCGGTTAGTAAAGGTGATACTTTATGTAATTTTATCTTCTTAAGAGCGTGGTTGACAATAAGGGCTTTTTTTCTTCCTTTATCGTTTTTTAATACAACGTAGCTTTTATGATTTGAAAGTGTGTCAACAGATCCTGCTATATCTAAGTAAAACCCCTTAGGATCTTTAATATAAAGCCTATTTTCACTATCAACTTTTACATGTTTAAATAATATTCTCAATCTAGGATAGAAGACTTCTTTAGGAATTGTATGGGATAAAAATGTGCGAGGCTTTGTCCAGATTTGTCGATAACTACTGCAATCTAATGCTTGAAGAATCTTGTAGTCGTTACTAATATGTTCAATACTTGCTAGTTGAAATACCGGATCTAATGTTTTGGGATCTATTTT